>JAUMHM010055966.1:0-14768 GCA_032362435.1 Melikaiella ostensackeni
TGGGTCGCTCCGTGTTCTTAAGACTCACGAGGGTTTCGCCGGCCCTTCGTCGTGATTCCACCGTACCATGTGGTCACTTCGAGTATCGAATTTACTGAGAATCAATGACACAACATTAAAGCCATCTTTTTCAGGTCACAGGGATCTGGGGTTTGAGGTATTGTAAGGAGGTAGAGGTAATTCACACTACCTTCTTCAAGAGAATTTCGGGCTTGCCTTCGCATACCCTGGGTTACGCGTTGAGACAAGAGCTGGGCCGTGTCACACTAGCATTTAATACATTAAAGATGAGTTATGATTATTTAAAAAATCATTTTTTGAATTACAAAATTTTACTATAAAGAATACTTGAATAGATAGCTTCACATCATTAATCGTTGTAACAATAATCGAAAATTCTGTAAAAAAAAATTTGTCGAATAGGCTTTGAACTAAAGTATACCCATATAATATACATAAAATTATTTTGAAAAAGAGAATCATATAATAGAAATATATTAACGTGGGATATAGTCTGTTTGCTGGGAAAGAATAAAGGGATTGAGAAAGATTTGCGGAGTAGGGTGCTGGGTCAAAAGAAAAAAAACTGAAAAATTAGAAACATCCTATGAGCGAAAAGTTTATTTTTGAAACAGTTGCGTGCGAAGTTCAATTCCTAGTGCCTGCGCAGTAGAGGCGAAGAGCCCGATTAACACTCTAAGTGGGAGAAGTTCTTCGCGCACGCTCGAACCGTGTGCGAAGTAAATCGGCCACTTCTTCGCATACGACTAATAGCCAACCAAAGAACAGCATTCATATTCAGTTACAGCTGATGGCATTCGTGCACGTTCATATGCACGTTCGCATGGATCACGATAGACGGCTCTACTTTCGAATGTACAATTTATTACGGGATAATGCCGAGGAGGAAAAAAAGGATTTGGTTGCTGAGAATCAGGGAGCACACAATAATGAGGGTCGGTTAAAATAAAGGCTATTTATTGCCACTCACATTAACGAAGAAGATCGCCAATCTGTGGCTCAGCGCTGGTGATCGTTATTGGCCCACAGGGCGGATTAAAGGTGGTCGGCGACCGTGGTCCTAATAAGGACCGATGAGGAAGGTCAAGTAGATCCTGGAGGTTTTCCCGAGGAAGTAGCGACGGGATGCGATAGCACGCGAAAACACTTGGCAACGTAAGAGGGCGTAACGGTGAATTACACATAAATGACGACGCGACGTTTTCTTAAGTGTTTAAAATTGTATGCAAAGTTGAAGACGTTTTGTAGTGATAATGTTTAATGCAAATTAGTTGGTCGATTTTTCTTTGCTCAGGAAGTTGCATAAGCTCGAGTTCGAATCGCCTGACCCATTTTCGAAGTTCTTTCCTGAATATCGTCCAATTTTATTTTTTGTCTCTACCTACGGGGCGTGGTGAGCGATCGAGCGTGCAGCAAACACCTATTACTGCTCAAGTTGGGCAACGGAAATAATTTTTTCAATATAATCACCTTAAAGTACAAGGATCAATCTTCAATTTGAGCCCTAATAGAAGCTTCTACAACGTCAGGCTCGCACCCTATGTTGTTTTTAAAAAATGGCCATGCTACTTTTTTGTAAACCTACGTTATTAAAACATATTTTTTAAACGCCCTGAATAGTTTTTAATGACACTAAGTTAAAAGAAGGGAGTCCCGGTGGCTCACGCGATAGCGCGTCAGGCTTCCGAGCAGGAGGACTGGGGTTCGATCTCTGTGCCGATACCAATGGAAATTTTTCTATGTACTTCTACCGGGGCTTCGGTGGTTCGGAATCCACCTTAAACTGTAGGTCCCCTCAAGTGAGGCTGGTGACATCCCTGGTAAAGGGCTCCATGAGGGGAACAACAACAAGTCAAAAAAACATTAAAATATAACTTATACTACTAAACTGAACTGAACAGTTTTTACTACAAAATCCTAACATTTTTGTCGATAAGGCCGATAAGGGCAACACATCTGTAATTTTAAAACGATCAGATTACATAGAAAAATGTAGAATTCTCTTGTTAGATGACAGTACTTATGAAAAATTGAATAAATATCCAACTTCTAGAATGCAAGGTGAGTTAAACAAACTAGTCAGTAATCTTCTACAATGTGGCCACATTAACTCTCATATGTCCAAGTTTTAAAAAAAAATTATAATGGCGTTGCGCCTAAGTTGTACAGACTTCAGAAATTACACGAAGATCCGATTCCTCTCAGATCGGTCAACTGCTTCACAGGGTCGCCAATTTACAAACTCTTGAGATTTGTTGGAAAACCAATCCAACAAATTATAGAAAAATCAGAATCGAGCATGAAAAATAGCTGGGACTCTAAAATTAAAAATATCCACAATCCAGATAAGTATAAAATTGTCTAACTTGATGCCAAATCTCTTCTTACTAATATCCCAAAAGATTTAGTATTAAGAAACATCAAGATGAAATGGTCTAAAATCAGGGAATTTACAAATATACCGGTCATGCAATTCTTCGAATTGGTTGAATTTTGCCTGGACAACGCTTATTGTATTTTCCAAATAAGTTCCTCCAACAAGTTTTTGGTACCTTGATGGGTTCTCCGCTATCAGGTGTAATATCCAGCCTTGTGATGGAGGGGCTTGAGAGTGAGGTAATTGGTAAATTACCTTTCAAACTGCTTTTTAACTTTCGTTAGGTAGACGATATATTGACTTGCGCTCCTGATGATAAAATTGATGAACTTCTTATTGAATTCAACGCATATCATCCTAGATTAATTTTTACGATCGAGATTGAAAATAACAACAAAATTAACATCTTAGATATCACTATTTACAAAACCAATAATAGCATCATTACCCACTGGTACCGGAAACCAATATGGTCAGGGAGGTATATCAATTTTAATTCAAACATTGCAATGTTATTATCACTCTTGTTGACAGAGCACTTTCTGATAATGAATTTCAAACACGGAATCTACAAATCGTTGTGAATACCCTTAAAATTAATGGTTACCCACTGAATTTCAATAAAAAAAAATCAGGAGAAGATTGTCAGTTTTAAACAATGAGAATTTGAATTTAACAACTGCGAGTCAAGATGCAACTCAAAGACTCGACTCAAGTAAGCTCATTGTCCTTCCTTTCGTAAATGCACTTGCCAGGTTTTACGAAAGGACTTTCAAAGAATTTAACATTTCAATTATTTTCAAATACGAGAAAGATCCATTCCACTGTTTCAATAAAAATAAAGATTTTGTACCTATTGAATTTAGAACTCACATCAATTATATAATTCCTTGCGAATGTGGATGTGTATACATCGGACAAACAAAACGGTATTTTAAAGATAGACTTAGAGAACATAAAAAAGATTGTAAGAGAGATTCAAGAAGTACATCTCTTGTTCCTCATTCTAACACTCTCGACCACAGCTTCGATCTTTCTGATGCTAAAAAATTAGGAACTGAAACTAATCATAGAAAACGTAATTTTAAAGAGATGTTTCATATTGTTAAACATAGTAACTCTATTAACAAACGCACTGATACTGATTTTCTTAGCGATGTATACTGCAGTCTTATTATAGCTACTAATGAGTAATAACTTCTTCACGTCATACATATTCGAACGGTTCCCGCTTTTTCAATATTTAGAACACTCGACACGACTCAGGCTTGAGGAGGTTCATGAACACATGATGTACCTAACCTCACTTCTGGACATGCGGCCATGGTGAAGAGGAGTGCTGCCCATAGTGTAAATAATTTTGAATACTAAAAATGTACTGCATGTCCAGAAGTGGATTAACTAATTTACATATAATGACTTTAATGTCTTTCTATTCAAACTTTTAATAATTTTTTACCACTCTTAACTCCAAGTCATTTTTACGTCTCCGTTTTTTCCAACTGTAATTACCTCATTATACGAGTATATCAACATCTTTTTCCTTTTTGTTCCTATAAATATATATGTATCCTGATAAGGTCCGGCTTCGCTGGACTTTAGCTTGGTTAAAAACTATCTATACATATAAACGACTAATAGATCAAAAACCGTCGGAAGATCGACAAACATATATTCAAATATGAATATGGAGTACTAAAAAAGTGTAAGCCTTTTTCTATACTTTCTTAACATTTGAAGCTACCGGCACAAACCAAAACATAACTATGGAATGTCTAGAAAAACTAATCGAAGCCTTTGGACCATGGAACATTGTTCTTCATTTATGGACGATATTGTTAAATAAAATAATTCCTAATAAACATCCACTGGATTTTTTCGTGATTCTTATAGTTTAGGACGTCAAGAAAAATATATAAAATATAATATTCGAAGCATCAAGGCTACGAAGCCTCGTTAGCGTGGGACAAGAATGTCGAAGTTCATTTGAAATGCCCCATATACATATAAAAAGATGGGCGTGAATAAACAATGTTGAGCTAGGTTGCAAAAAAGTGGAATAAAAGACATAGAATTATTTTTACATAGACGTAGAAATAAATATTGACGTGAATTATTACATACAAAAGCTGAACTAACAATTAAAGCTGCTGAAATAAAAAAAATAATATTAACCCTCTAGTATTAACCTTCCCCGTTGTCTAAAATTTCTGAAAAAATTCAGGGATAATGTATGGTCATTTTCTGACTGTTTTTTTCAAAACATGTTCTAATTTTTTTTTGAGTGTTCTCAGCTTCTATTGAGTGTACGATAACTTTTTGGAATAGTCCACTTTGATCTGATCCAAATATTTATTTTGCAGAATTTCAAATTTATTACATGAAAATTCTAGAAAATCGAAAAAAGTGAACGTATCAAATACGCTACATCCGGTATATATATACTAGAGCAAGCTAGCGAGCTCCGCATGCAACATAGCCTTTCCAATCTTCCCAGTTCTCTTCCATATGTATATTATTCTTTCACTATCCCTTTCTTCTCCAACCCAGATCATCCTTCGTTTGCCCATGTCAATCTTTTTCTATCTGTCTATCAATGTAATACCTCACAGCAACAGGATATCCCATTTATATCTCGAGATATCCTATTTATATCCCGAGATATCCTGAGGCCATCACAAGCATATCTGTGGGATATCACATCAAGACGGAACTTAAGATATCTATGGGATACACATAGGATATTCTGGCATGCTTTTGAAACGTTTTAGAGATATTTAAAAATTCTGCATGAGATATTGCAATTTTCTAGATATCTCGTGTGGGACTTTTGAATATCCAAAAAATTTCCCAAGACATTCCAGGATATCCTAAGGACATCTCAGGAATATACGGTCATTGCCTCTGTAATGATACATGTGAAGCCTAACCGAATACTTTCTTATTCGCGATTTCCGTGTGTTTGCGTCTATTCATGCCTACCCGTTTCTGTCTTTTTGTGAATATAATACTCCGCTTATTTTTCTTCACTTCTTTTGTATAGCTTGCTCTAGTATATATGCCAGGTTTAGAGACCGAAAACGTCTAATGAGCAAAATAAACGGCCACAATGCGTTCTGGTCCGAGTTCTGGTCGTTGCAGAAATGCCAGAACGCGTTGTGGCTGTTTCGAAAACGGCCAATGGGCGAAATAAACAATTAGAACCCGTTCTGTATTTGCTTAATCACGATTTTTGTTTAATTTAAAGTAATTGTTAATGTTATAAACAAATTTAATAAACAAATACAGTTATTCGTCTATTTTCGAAGGACAGATTTCATTTTTTCAACAAAATACATTTTAAATTACTCAGAAAAATCCTACCTTTATAATACTTCATTGAAGAACAACAATTATTTATTTTATAAGCAAATTCACAACTTGAATACTTTTCAACAAATGGATGTTTTTTTTTACGAAATCAACCGATAGAGTTTTTTTAGATAGAGGTTACACGTGTTTCTCGAGTGCTATCATTTTTTGGCTGGTGAAAAGGGGAGAGTTGAGTGAGTACGGTGAGGATATTGTGAGTAAGGGAGCCTGGGGTGAAAGTGCAAGTATGAATGAAGGGAGTGGTGGTAAGTTGTTTTGTGACTGGAAAAATGGAAAAGTTGATTTTGAGGTTAAGTTGGGGGCTATGTGAATTTGGGTGCTGTGAGAAACTGGGTGATCTGACAGGGGTAGGAGAAGTTGCGGTGTGAGAGATGGAGGATCAAGAGCGTATAGATATCAAAAAAGTAAGTGGAATAAGGGGGTGAGTTTTTTGGCTAAGTTTTTGGTGTGCGACACAAAGTGACGGGCAATGGAGGTAAGAAGGCAGGTGATGAAGGGTTCAAGTTAGCTCGGTGGATAAAATAAAGCGACATGCCGGTTGTACGTAGTTCAAAGTCCGACACCAGTAGGCGACAGCTGGACGATAGAGGCTCAGACGCGAACAGCGAAGCGAATAGGGACAGGGATGGTAAAGAAGAGAGAGGGGATATCGCGGGCGACGATGTGGGTAGTGAGGGCAGTGCTTATGAGCTGTGCGAAATTAGTAAGGGGGTCGTAGCTGCGGCAGCAGCTAGCCGAGCAGTGGGAAAAAAGCGTGAGAGGCTAAAGAGATTGAGATCGCAGAGCGCAGGATCGAACAATTTGTTACACAAGTCGCAAAAACCAGCGTGCGCGAAAGCAGTGAATCGAAAAAAAACAGTAGATGAAAAGAGGTAAAGAGAAGAGTTGGCCGAAAAAAAGGGAGAAATACAAGGTTTGGAGTAAATTGGAAAGCAAGAGAACAGGCAGAGAGAGAATGAGGGGAAAAGAAAATGGGAAATAGTGCATTGCAAGAGAGATTAGGCAAACTAAAAATAAGGAATGAACATAAGGTGAAAGAGGTAGGGGGTAGTGGAGAAACAAAAGAGTGTGGGGCGAGTATGCATGCGGAGAATGAAAGGTTGCGTTTGAGACTGAAGGTTTAAAGAAGAATGGAAGGGGGAGAAAGGACGGAAAGGAAAAAGAATATAATAATTGAGGGTATGAATGTGGACAGTAGAAATGGAGAGGAAGAGATTAAGAACCTGCTGAGAGACATCGGTGCAAAAGTCATAGTGGAAGGCTTAGAGAGACTAGGAGAGACGAAGGAAGGGAAAGCATGTATGTTTTTAGTGAAAGAGTGTGAGGAGGAGAGGTATGAAATTATAGAAATGAAGAACTTGCTGAAAAAAAGAAATGTAAGAATCAAAGATCTAACGTGGTTGGAGAGGAAACGAGAGTGGATAATCGAGCGGATGGCATGAGCTGAGAGGAAAAAAGGAGGTGGGGTAAGAAACGGGAGAGACAAGATATGAGTAAACGGAGAGGTCAGGACTTGGGACGATGAAGTAGAAGATCTGAGGCAGGGCAGAAAATGGGAGGTGAATGAAAGGGAAAAAGGGGAGGGAAATGAAAATACAGGTGTTGCGGTGGGGTTTATGAATGACAAGAGAAATTGAATGCAAGGAAGAAAAGAAAGAAATGCAAAAAGAGATACGTGAAAACAGCATTTTGGAATGTGTCCGGGTTAAAAAACAAAGACAAAGGATTCTGAAGTGAATTTCAAAAGTGGGATGTAATAATGAGCGAAACGTGTGTGGATGAGAGAGAGTGGAAAAGTATGGAAAGAACTTTACCGGAAGGATATGTGTGGAAGGTGCAAGCAGCAAGAAAAGATCACGTAAAAGGCAGAGGTATGGGTGGCATTGTGTCAGGGATAAGAAAGGAAATAGTGGCAGAGGAAGAAAAGGGAAAGAATACGAGGGAAAAGGGCGCAAAAATGATGAGAAGAATAAAAGTAGGAAGAGTAATTGTGGTGGTTGTATGGGTGTACAGGAACAGAGGAGAATAGGGAGGGTGGAGAATGATAAGGAAATGAACAGATGAAAAAGAGGAGTGGTTGGTGCTGATAGGGGCGGGGGGGGCTGAATGCATGGACAGGGGAACAAGGGGGAAAGGTGTGGGCCGAAGAAAAGGAGGTCTTTACAAGAAACTCGAATCATGAGGAAAAGGATCAGGAGGGCAGGAGGCTTCCAGACTTGTTGGGAAAGGCAGGATGGTTTACTTATAACGGCAATACCAACGGGGATGAAGAAGGGGAAATGACGTTCACAGGTAAAGGAGAAGCCGTCATAGAATACATTCGGGCAGAAAAAAGAATAAGGGAGCTAATGGGTAAAATAGAAGTGGGTAATGACATAGGCTCCGAGCACTTTCTGATGATAGCGACATTGAGATGTGGAGAACCAAAGCATGGTAGGGGGAAGAAAGAAGGAATTGGGGAAAGGAAAATGCAAATGGGCAGTTGAAGAGAAGGCAAGTTAAGAGAATAAAAAAAAAGAAAAATGAGAAGCTACGGACTATGGAAGAGGAAGGAGTTGACACGCTGCTAGACCAAACTTGAAAGATTGATTGATATGGTGAGGGTAGAGGTGATACCAAAAGGATATGGAGAGGGGACAGTAGAGATTGGTGGGACGACGAGTGCAGGGAAAGTAAAGGCAGGATGAAGGAAAGTGTCAAAAAATGAAGAGAAGGGCACTCAACAGGGGAAAAAGAGATCACGAGAGAATGTTGAGTGAAAAGACACAGGGGGAAGGAAAGATACCTGGGAGAGGTTGAGAAAGCGTTGAAGGAAGGGAGGGAATAGGAAGTGATAGCAGGAAAAGAGGTGGAAGGAAGGGTATAAATGAGGAAATCGGGATGGACGAGTGGACGGAATATTTCAAGAGACTGGTAGGAGGCGTGGAAAAAAGGGTGAAAGGTGAAGGAAGAAAGACGGTGGCGGGGGACGAGGACAGTGGAAACGAGATTAGCAGGGAGGAGGTGAACGAGGCGATCGCAAGGCTGAAAAGAAACAAAACAACAGGTGAGGATGGCGTAGAGAACGAAGCACTGAAATATGGTGGAGAAGGTTGAAAGAAGAGATGTGGAGGATTCGCAATAAGGCCTGGAGAAGCAAAGGGTGGCCGGAGGAACGGAAGACAAGGCTGGTAGTGCCGTTGATTAAGAGATGAGAGGGAAAAAGGGTAGAGGAATATAAGTGTATCACACTAATGTTGGCAGGCTATGAAATTTACGCGGAAGTGTTTAAGAAGAGGCTGGAAGGACAGTGGATGTAAAGGGAAGTATATCACACAACCAAACGTGTTTCAGGAAAGGGATGGGGGACGCAGATAACGTGCACACATATACGTAACATAATACGTGCACAACTTTCTAGTCAAAAAGAACTTGGGGCGGAAGAAAGGGAAACTGGTTGCACTTTTTGGGGATTTCAAAACAGCATTTGACTCCGTGAACAGGAGGGTGCTACAGAAAGCCTTGAAAGAGAGAGGAGTAGATGAAGGTTTGATAATGGAGTACGAATGGAAGATAAATAGCGAGGAGGTGGAGTTGGTAAAGAATTTCTGCCACCCAGGTTTTTGGTTTGAAGCAGGAGGAGGAAACGAACTGCAGGTGAGAAAGAGTTTGGAATGTGTGAGAAAAGTAATGGGACAAGTGTGGGGTACAGGGAAGAGAAGGTTCAAGAACGACTGGAGGATGAAAGTGTGAATGTTCAACTTGCTAGTGTGGTCAGTGTTAAGTTATGGAGTGGAAATTTGAGGATGGAAGAATAAGAGTGTGGAGAGTCTGCATAAGAGATTTCTGATGGGTCATGGGGGTGAAGTGGGACGTGCGAAATGGGAGGAAGAGAGATGCGAAATGAGGTTTGAATGTGGTATGCAAGTTAGGGGTCGAGAATGGCAGCGAAAATAGGAAGAGATGAGGGCAAGGAAAGTGTTGCGGAATCGAGCTACAATATTTAGATTGATAGTGGTAAGAGGAAACGGAAGCCCAGGGCAAAGTCGTAAGTGTATAGGATTAAGAATAATGGTTAGGACGATATTGTAAAAATAGTTGGTAAGGTAGTATATGAAGATTGTACATAGGAAAATATGTAATGGATCTGTAAAGACTCTTGTACCCTTAAAAGGGAGAGAGTATGAACAAATCAAGAACATGAGAAAGATACATTGCCAAGTTATTTATAGTTAATTCCGTTGAAAAAACGAAATCTGACGGTTGAAAATCGAGGAAATTCTGTATTTGCTTATCAAATTCATTTTAATAAGTAAAAAATATTGTCGCCTGACAATGTGTGTTGATAAGTATTCAAGTTGTGAATTCCTCTATAAAACTGTATATAAAATAAACAATTATTGTTCGTTTATAAAATATCACAATGAAGAGATTACGCTGAGTATTCTAAAATTGATTCCTTTGGAAAAAAAATCTGCCAGATAATAATTGACAAATATCTGTATTTGTTTATCAGATTCATTTAACCGATCAACGATTGCGATCAGGTGTAAAAAAATCGTACATATTATTCATTGTCGACAAATTTTCAATCAATTCTGTTAAAAGAACGAAGTCTTTAGAGCGAGAAATGACAAAAATATGTATTTGCGTAGCTTTAGATACACATTAGTAGTTTCAACAAATTTTTTGCCCCACTGTGTGCTTTTCTGGAGGCGATCAGACCAAAACGCGTTCTAGTGGTTTTAAAAAAAGGCAGAACGCGTTCTGGCACTTTTAGTAATGCTAGAACGCGTTAGGTACGATTCTAAAATGGCCAGATCGCATTCTGGTAATTTATTTCGCCCACTGACCGTTTTCAAAACAGCCACAAGGCATTCTGGCATTTCTGTCGTTCACAAAGGACAGAAGATCGAGCACCGCACGACCGAGCGATTTTCGTCTTGCGCACGCTACTACATTTTTTTTGATAATTCAAGAACCAGTCAACATTTTTACAGTAACCTGTGCTCATTTTAAAGAGAAGATTTCGAAGTTCATTTTACGTGACATTTGAATTTTTTACATAATTTTCCTAGATTTTGTCAGAAGTTGAATCTGAATAATGAGAATTGTCAAAAATCAGAAATTAAGCCGGTCTTTATCACTTAATAACTCATTCTCTATTTACCAAAATACTTTAAATAGAGCTCATTTGACACCAAATTCAATAAACTTTCTAACTCTTTTTTAGAAATTGATTTACCTTATTTTATTCCGGAGAAATCCTGCGAGAATGAGTGCAATTTTTTGATATATATATTGTAACACGCGAGTTTAGTGATACATATAAATTGAATCATCTACTTACCCTCGCAGTTAACTTATGATTATTTAATGAATAATCTTACTAATTGAATTAATAAAAGGGGAACACACGGGAGAAAGAATAAAGCTTGTTTACCCAGAAAGTTTGATTTATTCAAAAAATCTTGAGCTAACCTACTTTATACAAAATCGAGGATATACTAAGCCCTAGGCTGTTACACGATCTAATAGAAAAGGAAGAAGAAAGACTACTCTTACTTGTGCACGGCTATGATTTTCTACTCTATATTCTTTTTACAATGCTAGTGTTTACTCTTTCTAGTTTTCTAACTTCTAACGCGCCAGTTATAGGCTCTACTACATTATACTTCCTTTATCTCAAGTTGAATCTATAAAATTAATTTATTTAACATACGTTGTAATTCTATGCTGGATATATCAAAATAATAGATTATCAATTACTTTCTAGGGAATAAAATGTTTGATCTGCTGTAATATTTCACATTGTCAAAATATTCTCTCTCAATACTGTGCTATAAAGGCTTTCTACACTCTAACAATTTCGATACCGTGTATAGACGCTTTTTATACAAAATCACTTAATGTCATCACATTTATGAGTCTCTATTAATCACGAAGGTCTGATTCTAATAGGCTCGTTTAAGGATTCGTCACAAAGTAGCACTTGCACTTTCATTCGATTCACTTGCAAGGCGGTTAAACACCTGGCTGTTCCAAGTCCCTTATATACAAGCAGGGAGACAGTACCGGTATGGTCATAAAAGGACAATGGGCATAGACAATAGATCTTAATACCAGAGAATTAGCTTGTAGGTAATTTAAATGATAATCTCTTCATTGATTTAGGAGGAAGGAAGGTAGAGGTAGTTTAAGAATTTTCCTGCATTCCTTTATCTCAGTGCAATAAATTTTAATAGCTTGTCCAAATAATCATTTGTTAGGGTGTAAATTTCGATTTCTATTTTCTTAACCAGGATCGGATATATATTTCGGGTCTGCTTATGAATAAAAATCTATCTTTACATCCGGTTTATTTGCGATATTATATTACTTGAACCGATTGGTGGAAAAGATCTTCCGCGCCGCTTGTCAATGTAAAATCGCAAAAGTTAACGTATAAAGAAATGATTACAATATTTAATGTAGCAATTCTGCATAAAGGAAATTTCAATTTTCAATTATCAATACCAATGTTCAATTCTCTCGATTTATTGATAGAATATCTCCATTGATCATTTGTTAGAATATGAGTTTCAATTTCTATATTCTTAGCCAGGGTCGGAAGTATGTTACCGATCTGCCTATGAATAGAAATTTCTCCTTACGTTCGGTTCATTTACAATTTTATACTTCTTGAACCAGTTAGTGGAAAAGTTGTTCCACGCCGCTTGTCTACATAAAATTATAGAAGTCAACGTATTAAGGAATGATCGCACTGTCTATTCAGCCCCAGAGCAATTTTCTTTCAAGAATCCAAATATTCAGTTCGAAAACAAATCTCATAAAAGTTTCAAATATTCAGCTCAAAGGCAAATCTCATAAAAATTTCAAATATTCAGCTCAAAGGCAAATATCATTTAAGAATTCAAATATTCAGCTCGAAGGCAAATCTCATAAAAATTTCAAATATTTAGCTCAAAGGCAAATCTCACTCAAGAATTCAAATATTCAGCTTAAAGGCGAATTTCCATTAAAATCTCTCAGTTCACTCTATGATTCGCGAGTTAAGAAAATTCTCAAATTCGTACGAACGTGCCCGAAGAATACAAGGGAATCTCTCGAAGCCAGATTGTCCTTTTCTAGACCAGGTCCTGAAGAAGTTCTCTAGGTTGCTCTTAAAGGATATCTCCTGAGTATTAACTGGAGTGAGCACCCAGTTAATACTCTTCGTGGAGTAGAGGTATGTGGCCAGTGGTGGAAGGCTATGCTTCCAGCTGCCCACAAGGTTCTCTCTAGAGATCCTTGCTCTACGAGAGCAAGTTCCTTTCTCAACTTTTTCTCTTGCGTAAGTGACTCCCTCGACTTCGCGATCACTCGCACCCCACCTATGACTTGTTAGGTCATAGTGGGAGTCAGTCGCGCTTGCGTTCTCTCATTCCTCCCTATGCACGGCAACCTCACAGGCCCCTTTCTCGTGTCCTGTGCTGTTTGCTTATACCCAGGATCTTATATGTAACTTACGTGTCACAAAATATATATATCTGTAACATAAATTTGCTAAATAAGCTGCTCAGTTATAAATAATAAAAGAAAACAAACGGTGTTTGGCCTGCCGACCATTGTAGTATTGTTATATTAAATATAATAATACAATCAGGAAATAATCGATATCTGTGTGATTTTCGCACAAAAATACATTTTACTACTTACAGACATTCAGGACCCCTCATTATGATACGGGAAAGGATAGAGCAGGCGCGCGAATTGATTGTGAAATTGATTGCAAAGTGAGCATGAAAAAATTTTGTTTTTTTTTTTCATGTCGAGAACTAGATTCTTACAAGAAACATCTGATGTCCAACAGAAAAACCTAGCAGGTGACATTTGGAATATATAGAGGTTATTTTCCCGTGCGCGTATACTGGGGAATAGTTTCTATAGAAATTGTCATTTACGAGGTTTTTTCGTTGAACAGCAGACATCCTCATTAATTCTCAAAAATTATGTAATTTCAGTTACCAGGAAAATGGCGATATTGTGGTAAAGATGTTTGCAAATATACTGGTTTGATGCAACAAAATTGCCTCATAAAGAAGTGTGGATTAAGTAGGTTGCACAGAAAGATATTTTTATTCACCAGGAGCAATTTTATGAAGCTAACAATAATAATTTTTCAACGGAAAATCAACTTCACATAGAAAGAGGGAAGAATATGAAATATTTGGTGAAAGGACAATAATTTAGACAGTAAGTTTTGATTTTTTATGTTCTTGTTTTTGCTCACGGCATACAGAGAAGGAAAGTTTACCTGTATTCACTCGAGAACTATGAAATCACTGTCATATGATAGTGACAGAAATTTACTTCAGTTCTCCCTACAATTGTTACTCAAAAAGCCGAAGGGAAGAAAGCATTCGGAACGACCGAGAAAGTCTGATCCTCCAGGCTTCAAATCGAATTCTGGAAATTAATATTCTACAGATAGTTTAGTTTGTATCTTATAGAAACTATTTGTTTGTGAAAGCAATCTGTATATCTGCAATTTTGAAAATCAACATGAAAACTTTACGTGGTTGTCTGACATTTAGTATAAATGGACTTCTATTTATAAAAGGAAATGTATGATAAATTTGAGTTTAAAAAAAAATTTACATGCACTATGCGTGAAGAGTCGTTTCATTAAATGTGAGTTAGGTACACCGAAATTCGGTGAGCGTATCACAATTATTTTGTACCTCGGTTTTCGAAGTCTTATTGTGGACTAACCTTGAAGTAACCTGCTGGTATCCATAGTCTTGCCTTCATGGGAAAGCATATTCATGTTATGCATATGTGTAGCCAAAGTGCTTAAAAAACGAGCAGTTAAGTACAAGCGAAAACACCTACTGATTAGCGAAGTATTTCTTAGCAGTTTTTAAAATTTTAATGACTAATTATGAAAAATGAAATCTTGTAGCAAGTCTACCGAACCCAATCGTTACACCTGTGACTTGCCTCCCGCAGGGGAGACTTGTTGCAGAGGAGACATGTC
>JAUMHM010055994.1:0-14766 GCA_032362435.1 Melikaiella ostensackeni
TTTCTGTTTACGGATAATTAAAAAGCGACCTTTAATTAATATAAAACGACAATAATCTCGAAATCGATTTTTTTGCTTCTAGGTCCCTTTCTTCGGAGCGCGTCACATATATATATAAATATATAATATTATATTATTATTATATATGAGCGGTTGGGTTGTACGGTCGTAAGTCGAATCACGTAACAAGATGCTCACGAGCTATATGCCGGTAAAACAGTGCGATACGCAATGACAGCTGATGACAGCCGAGTAGAAATCTTAAACACAAAAGTTTTAGGTTAGAAGAAGAGTCAAGTGTTGGAAGATCGTGGAAGTTCATGAAGGTATATCTAACATTTTTTTTATTAAGCAAATCTTGAGATTGTATAATAAAGTAAAATTGGATATTGAATTTTAAAAGTAGTTAAAGGCATAAGAGTGTTAGGAAGTTAGTCATAAAGTTTGTAACTCCATTCGAGGTTATGTTTACTGAGCTTACGCTCTTATAACAGTAATGTTTATAGTTTATTATTTTATTTGTATAAGTCAAAGAAATACTAGTCTTTTAATTTTATCGGTAGTAAAAATCGGCAATGTGTCTAAGTCCAGCACTTGGCTATTGTTATTGCTTTAATCCCGCTGGATTATGTTCGAATTCAAGAGAAATTTTCAATACGAGATTTGCAATATTCATTTGTTTTTCTTGATCTTATTTCGTCTCAAAAATTCAAAAAACTTCTCGTTAGAAGGGATGAAGTAACAGTCAGTGTCAAAATGACATCTAGCAATTGTAGAACAGAAAGTTACATACACTCATCTCGCGCAACATGGCCAGTCTCGGGTCGGGTCGGCTAATATGTGGAGGCTATTAAAATCTAGCTTCAACCGGATTTAACCGCGATATAAATAACTTCTGATGCGGCGCTGACCGTCCGAGCGAAGAAATTGAGTATAGGGTGTCAAGGGACGCTCAGGGTGGGGGGGGGAGACAGAAGCATTCAAGCGTTAACAACCGCCAGGCCACCCACGTATAGGTCGGACAGTTAAAGCGAGATGAGTGTAATTCAAAAAAGACCTCCAGAAGTAAAAAACAAACATTCAGGAGAACCTGCCTGAAGGATCTTCCAAGTATTTTTTTTAGTTTAATGATTCAGCACGGCAATATCTCCAGGAGTTTTTAAAATTGTGCAAAAAAATGATTTTTTAAACAATTACATTGTTTATGATATTTTGGAATTTATTTTATTATCATGGAATGCAACTAAGTGTTCATCACTATAATATAAGGTAGTCTAAAGTATATGAAATAAAAAAATTTCTAAATAGTTACAAAAAGTTAATTTAAACATTGTTTTTATCCCCTCCACGCTGAGTTCATGCTGACTTCTGCTCGCTATAGGAAGTGCATATAGATTTGAGAATTGTGCATTTTTTATAAATAAAAGTGAGAGTTTTTTTTGCACAATTCAAAAAACTCCTGGAGATATTGCCGAGTTGAATCCGAGTGTATCTTTAGTTTTTTGACATGACTTTTACTTTTATTTATAAAAAGTGCACATTTCTGAAATCCATATGCACTTCCTATGGTGACAAGAAGTCAGCATGGACTCAGCGTGGAGGGGGTAGAAACAATGTTTAAATTAACTTTTTGTTACTATTTAAAATTTCTTTAATTTCATATGCTTCAGACTACCTCATGTTATAGTGATGAACATTTAGTTGCATTCCATGATATTCAAATAAATTCCAAAATATTATAAACAATGTAATCGTTTAAAAAATTATTTTTTCTGCACAATTTCAAAAACTCCTGGAGATATTGCCGAGCTGTATCCAAGGGTATCCTTAGTTTTTTGATACGATACGTACTTTTATTTATAAAAAATGCACAATTCTGAAATCTATATGCACTTCCTATAGTGACAAGAAGTCAGCATAGACTCAGCGTGGAGGGGGTAAAAACAATGTTTAAATTAACTTTTTGTTGCTATTTAAATTTTTTTTTCTCATATGCTTTAGACTATCTTATGTTATAGTGATAAATACTTAGTTGCATTCCATGATATTTAAATAAATTTCAAAATATTATAAACAATGTAATTGTTTGAAAAATCATTTTTTTGCACAATTCCAAAAACTCCTGAAGATATTGCCGAGCTGTATCCAAGGGTATCTTCAGTTTTTTGATATGACTTCTACTTTTATTTTTAAAAAATATACAATTTGGGAATCTAAAGCTAGATCCTCGAGTAGCATGGAGTGAAGGTGGAAGGGATGAAAACAATAGTTAATTTATTAATTATTCACCAGTGAGTGTACGTTGGAGTTTGTTTATCATATTAACTTCTTTTAGTGCATGTTTTGTTGATATTTTTTTAAGGTAAAAATCAAAAACCTGGAAAAATGTTAATAACATTGTATTTGTTTGAATAATTAATTTTTTTTAATTATTGAGAAAACTCCTGAAGGTATTTCAGTAAGGAATCTGGTAATGTGCGTGAAAGTCTTTTCGGACTGATACTTTTATTTATAGGAACTGAAAAATGTTTTATAACAATGTAATTGTTTAAAAAATCATTCTTTTTGCATAATTCAAGAAACTCCTCGAGGTATTGCTGAGAGGAATCCAGTGATATACTTAGTTTTGTGATAGGACTATTGGTTTATTTTTAATAAATTGCACAAGTTTCAAATCTATATGCATATTTAACTTCAGGGTCGTAATATTTATGGTTTTAGCAATGAAAAATCAAACTGAGAAAAGTAATAATTCAACTTTCCCACGAAATCGCCTTAGATACGATAAATAGACAGGAAACCAAAATTATTCGTCTCTAAAATTTCTACAAAATCACTATTGACTATTTTCCAATAGCAATGATAGTTTTTGTTTTAAATGTGGAAAATGCCCTAAGAAAATTGAAAATTCAAATTTATAGCGAAACAATGCGAAAAACGATGAAAGCTTCAACAGAAAAATTACTCGCCTTCAAATGAT
The DNA here is from genome assembly GCA_032362435.1 of Melikaiella ostensackeni. Classification (NCBI taxonomy): domain Eukaryota; kingdom Metazoa; phylum Arthropoda; class Insecta; order Hymenoptera; family Cynipidae; genus Melikaiella; species Melikaiella ostensackeni. The sequence continues at coordinate 2,981 of JAUMHM010055994.1, forward strand.
CTACAAAATTGCTCTGAACTATTTTCAATAGCACCTATAGTTTGGCGGGAAAATTTGAATTTTTACATTCTCATCATTTATGATGGAATCTCTTAGATTCATGACAATTTGGACCTATCCAGTTTTCGTCAATTCTCGACTTTTTAAGACCCCTTGAGTCAGAAAAAATGGTTCTTACAAAAATGTCTGTCTGTCGGTCTGTCTGTCTGCCTGTTGTCTGACGACGCGATAATTTTCGAAAAAATTTTCCAATTTGAATTTCCTTTTGCACACTGATTTGTGGCCCAAGAAACACGTCAAGTTCGTTAGCCAGCCTTCTACTGCCAATATTTATGGTTTTAGCCATGAAAAATCAAACTAAGAAAAGTAATAATTCAACTTTCCCACGAAATTGTGCTAAATACGATAAATAGACAGAAAAAGAAAATTATTTGTTCTTAAAGGTTCTACAAAATTGCTATTGACTATTTTCCAATAGCAATGATAGTTTTTGTTTTAAACATGGAAAATACCATAAGAAAATCGAAAATTCAAATTTATAGCTAAACAACGCAAAAAACGATGAAACCTTCAACCGCAAAATTACTCACCTCATAAAGACCGACAAAAGTGCCTGTAAACATTTTTCATATTCATATTTCACTCCTAAGCTGGCATTAATAAAATTTTAAAATCCATAAAAAATATTTTTGTTACTTATGTCGGTTCTAAAGCTTGGCAAGTTTTTTATTCCCAATTCAAAGCATACATTTTTAGCAATTTTGTATTAAATTAAACTTTTATCATGTTTTCTTCCATACTGCAAATTTATGCTGGAAAGTATTCGATTTGTGTGCTTTTTGGTTATTTCTTTTTCGCTTTGTTTTACAATTTTCTTAGCTGAGTATAAAAAAATAATGTAAAATGTCGATTCCATAAAATTTAAACCAAGCTCAAGCAATGTTGAGCGCGATGCGTGAGTGTCATGATGAGAATGTATTCCTCAAACCCGAAGGAGTTTTGAGAAAGTTATATCTATATCATCACTTAATGTTTAGGCATGAATACAAATTTGTTGATTAACCAAGACCGAGCGCGTAGCGCGAGGGACATAGCAGGTCGAGCGCGAAGCGTGAGACACATTACGCGCGCCGTAGACGCGCTCAAACTTCGCGCAACGCGCGGCGGGCAGATTTTTAAAAATAAAATTACACTCTTTCTGGATGAGATTTAATATGAAGTGTCTGCGTGATTTCCGCCATCAATTTTACAAACTGTAATAAAACACAAGATCCTCAAAAAGAATCTACCTTCCTATCTAAACGAAGAAAACACAACGGAAAACCTTCAAAAGACTCTTTCGATGACTTTTTAGATGCAAATAAAATAAAATGAGGGAAATGCAAACGGTGCTGCTTGGACGTTTCCTTACACGAAAAAATATAAATAAGACAAAGAACAACACCGGTTTAAAACTTTATCCTCAAAAGTTTCATCCAAAGGAAGTTAAAGAAACCTATCGTTCAAAATATATAACAGTAATTTTAATTTATTTATCCTAATATCATTTCCAAAAATTCTTATGATTAAAAATTCGCCTATTAGACTTTCTTTTAAAAATTTGAAAAAAATTTTACGTATAAGAACATCACTGAAGGCCCAGCTTTGTTTAATGTTCATAATATTAAAATATTCTCGGGTATTAGACCAAACAATATTTAACGACAAAATAGTGTATTAGTTTGCCAAAAATACCTCCCGACTCTCTCGGCTATTTTTTGCTAGGACGCATACTTTTAGATTCAATCGTGAAAAATAACATCAACAATAAGAGAAGTACACTTTTGGAAATAACGACACAAGATACAATAAAATGCTTAATAAAAAAATCATTTACCTAAGAAAAGTCTAAGAATTATCTTGCTGACCATTTTTTGATAAGATGCGTAATTTTCGTTTTAATCGCAAAAAATGTTCATAAAAATAAAGAAATGAGTTTTTCGGCAATTCTATTTGAAATAGAAAAAATGTGAAGAAACAAAAATGTTCATATCAAAATGATCTACATATTTTATCATGACTATTTTCTGAAAAGATGCATAGTTTTTGTTTTAATTGTGAAGAATTTTATTAAAAACCAAGAATTCTACTTTCCGGTGGAACTATTCAAGATAAAAAAAAAATAAACAGATAAAAGTTGATCGACTAAAAAAAGATCATACGAATTTGTTATTGGCCATTTTTTAATAAGACGCGTAGTTTTTGTTTCAATTGTAAAAAATGCTATTGAAAATAACAAATTTGAATTTATAGAACAACGACACAAGATATAAGTTTGATGGCAAAATTTTTCGCCTAAAGTAGAAGTCTTCGACCGAGGTACAGAAATTAATATGACATACATTTAGTATTACAGAGTTCAACATAATACAGAAAATTTTGCGTTATTGGTTCTGAACATACTAAAATCGGGTGCAAAGCGCGAGACACATGATGAGAATGTATTTATTAAAGCCGAAGGAGCTTTAACACAGTTTTGTCTCTAATGAGCCTCTCATACTGATTTCTGGAAACATAATGTACTCGTTTTAAAGACTTTTTGTGCAATTTGCTGTTACACAAGATAACTTTGTTAAAGTTTATGTATTTAAACGTTTTTCTTTAAAAAAAAGTAATTCACTATTATTAAATTACAGTTGTCAGTTGTCAGTTTTAAAAGGTCTATGCAAAAAAGAATACTTTAGGGAAATAATGATAAAAACTTCAAAATTAAACAAAGCGAAACTTGATATACCTATATTTAAATTACAAAATATTTTGAGAGCCTCAAATTTAATATATTTCAGTCTCAAGAGCTTTGAAAGTAACAACTTTCTCGGGCACCTGGAACAATTACTTTTTTTTGTTTAAGAAGAAGGTCGAGATAGACTGAGTAGAGATTTTCTGCGCACTCAAGGCCGTAGCCGGACAAAATTTTCGGATGGCGGGGAGGGGGCTAACACACTCAGGAAAGTGTATGTATATTATGTATATTTTGTGGGTTGATTTAGAACCAATCTATTCAGACTAATCCATTTTTCAAAAAAGAAAAACGTAATAATTTAATACATTAACACATTTCCAAATATTGCTAACTTCTTCAATTTGTAAACTATATTTAGGTGAAATATAGTTATATATAGTTATAAATATGTTTATATATTTTATGGGTTGGCAGTAGTTTTTTATTAGTAGTGAGTAGTTATAAATATATTATAAATATATAATACAGTTATTATATAGCAAACCTTTGCTTAATGTCTCTCTTTTAAAATTTCTTATCCTTTTTCAGTACATAAAAAAGTTTCATCAGAAAGTAGATTTCTTTTCCATCTTTAAGAAGTATTATGTATATGTTTTAAGAATATTGGTGTGCGGGGTTGGGGGGAAGGGTGTCAAACCGTGTTAATCTCTCACGTGGCTATGGCCTTGCACGCACTACAATATATGATTAAGCATGTGAGTAAAGAGTCTCATAAAATCGTATAAGGCGATAAATAAATTATTTTCTTAACAGTTCGAAATTTTATTTTCTCACATTATTCTGTCGCCTTTGAAGGACGTGCGTATCGAAATTTTATTGAAATACAAATACACTAAAACCTCGAGCTAGCTAGAGTCTCGGGCATTGCTTACTTTGACCGCGTGGCTCTTCCTACGGTATTGCGTGATGTCTTCAAGGTCGCCGCGCGTCTTTCCCTGTCCCTCGGACTCCCTCGTCTATGAATGCGATCTGGCAGAATTCTAGGAAGGCAGTAAAGTCGAGGGAAAGTATGTTGAGGTCATAGTGTATTTCAACATCCTCTTCCGCTGTCCAATCTTTGAGGACAAGATAGCAAATCTACGAGTACATATAAGATAGTGAGCGAATCACTGAAAAAAAATTTTAATTCAGTTTTTTTCTATCTAAAAATATGAAGCTCGTCGTTGGTTCTCTCGTTGTAGTTTTCTTAAATTTCATTCGTAAGTATAGTACAAACTTAAAAATTTTAATTTCAATTATTATTTCAAAAGGTTGAAATTTCGACATCGCCCCTTAAATGCAATTTTCTTCAGTGGACATTTCAATTAATTACAAATTTTTCAACAATTGTCTTATGGACCCTTCAGATTTTCTATCTTCTCAACATATATGCAAGGGGGGCTTCCTCGCATTCCTGGCACTTTGCACATTTTGAAAAAGAATTTTGTCAAATAAAATAGGGGAAACCACCCTACATTATATTACTATTTACTGAAACAATTTTTTAAATTATTTGTAAAACGTAGAATCTCATAACGTCAGAAATTGTCTATAGTATCGGAGTATGTGAGGAAGCTGGACCAAGAGATCAACCATTAATATTCATTACCTGCTTAGCCGTCTTTAGGATTTTTATTCTTAAAAATTCATAAATCTCTATTTTCTTTTTACAGAATTAAGTTCACAAATGGGGTTTCGAATTAATCGCCCTCCTGCTGCCCAAAATAATGTAGTTAATCCTCCACCAGTAGAAAATGTTCAAGGCCAAGCAGCTGGCCATGGTCTTGTAAATGGTAATATTGTTGATAGAAACGGTGATAATGGTCATATAAACGGTAATAATGGTCATATAAACGGTAATAATGGTCATATAAACGGTAATAATGGTCATATAAACGGTAATAATGGTTATATAAATGGTAATAATGGTTATATAATTGGTAATGCTCCTCCGAATCAAGCTGCTGGTCAAGCTGCTCAAGGACTCGTCGAATTTGAAATTCTTGACGAAATTATACCTACGGTGCAAAGACGTGCTAGAACTTCACAACATCGACGTGGCCCAAATCGTGGACGTGGTTCACAATCTTAAAGAAATATTTCGAATTTCGAACCTATGAAAATCATGTATGTATATTGTTGAAAATAAAATCATGATTCACTGATAATATTGTTTACTTTTATTTTATTTCACTTCAGTTTATTCAAAACTGCGCTCGCTCAATTTCCATCCACATCCCTAAAACGAAGTTTATATTTCTCAATATAAGACTGCAATTTGCATAAAGTTTTTTTACAACAATATGCAGACATGGATAAGGAATAATGGAAAAAAGGAATTGGTGAGAAGCGAGAGGGCAAGAGGCAGGGATGGATAGGGACAAATGGAAAAGGGATTAATGGAAATGGCAAATGTGACTCTTGGGACCCTCGTTGAAAACTTTCGAGACCCTCACGGGAGGCTCTAGGGACCCTCGTAGAAAGCTCTGGAGGTCCTCATAGGGCTGAAATAAAAAAAGGCAGAAAAAATTGAATTCGGTTAACATCTTGTTTGTTTTTTGGATTCAAAAATTCATATTTTTGAAAATTAAAAGAAAATCCTATTGGTTCAAAATTGATGGCAATTTTTATGGGTATACGGTTTTTGCTAGTAAACACTGATAAAAAATTATAAATAAAAAATAAAATTTTGTTTAATTTACAATTGCTTCAAAATGAGCAAGAAAAATATATTTTTTGGATTGACTTAAATGGACACTTTTTTGGAAAAAGTAGAATATATCGAACCTGAAATTTCTTTGGCTTGAATCGGAGAAACATACTATTATTTTGCGGTAAGACAATTTTTCGTGGTGTTTAAAGCATTCAAAAATCGTGAATTAGACACTTTCTGATATTTTTGTGGTTTGTTAAACACCACGAAAAAAATGTTTCCCACGAAAACAAAATAATAGTATGTTTCGTCGCTTCAAGCTAAAGAAATTTCAGGTTCGACATATTCAACTTTATCAAAAAAAAAATGTGCATTTAAGTCAATCCAACAAAAATGTTTTTGCACATTTCCAAAAAATTCTAAAATGAAGAAAAAATTAGTTTTTAATTTCTTATTTTTTATTATTGTTCACTAGCAAAAACTGTACGTACAAAAAATTTTCCATCATTTTTGAACCAATATGATTCAACTATTCAGTTAAAAATTTATGCATTTGCGACTTTTTTGCACCAAGATTGACCCTAGGGTAGAATCTAGGTAAGAAATTCTAAAAATATCTCAATAATTTAACAAATTATTATCGATACTTACCTTTGAAATGAGCCCAAGAACTTTAAAAAATGTTAGTTTTTTCCAGCGTTATTCAAATTTTTCGAAAACATAGAAATTTGAAGTTTTTTTGCAATATCTTTTTATAAAATTGACATTTTGCCTTCAACTTGGGCTTATTAGACACAACATTTTATTAACTTTCGTGCTATTATGAGGGAAAAAATTTCATGTTAATATTATAAAAAAATATATAAAATATATATAAAGAAATTTCAAGGTATCATTTTTTTGGGTCCATTAACAATTTTAGGGGGCTGCACAACAATAATTGCAAAATCGATTTTTCACAGGTGGGAATTTGGACCACCCTAGAGTTACAAGGTGCTAAAAGATGAACACTGACATTTGTTACATGTGACAAGCCTCACACAAACCAGACCTTCACATCACGGATTTTTTAAAATCTTTGGTTACTTATTTATTTGGTAGAAAAAATATAGCTTGCGAAAGAATTCACTCGAATTTTTTTTTCAAGTTATTGCTCGATTTTAATCAAATTGACTGAACCTCTTTTTTGGTGTGAAAAACCCCCGGAGAATCTAAATTTTGAGGTCCCAATTGATTACAACAGCTCCTTCATGCTTACTTTTCATGTCTTTCAAACAAAAATTTTGATTTTTTTAAAAACACGATTCCCAAAAAATGCCTACCCTTATTTTCTTTGTACTTTTTTATTTTATACTTCAAAACGTCCCTTTAGAGAAAACATTAAAAAACCTTCGTGCTTTACATAAATTCTTTAGAAATTTTTTAATGTTTTTTTTTAATTTTTACTTAAAATGTTAGTTTTTTATTATTTAAATCTATTTTTTCTTTAAGTATCTAAAACAAGTTTTTAAAATATTCCTACTGCAACCAAACAAAAACTAATCGATTGTATCGGTTTTACAATTGATTTTAATAATTTTTGATATTATCATTGATCAAGAGGCATTTAAATGAGTCTAGGCTCTATTATTTTGATAAGAATGATTTTTTCTATACTCTATAAAGTTATTCAGTAAATCCTTATATGAAAATAATCAGAAATAATCAGTTTCTGATACACTTTCAAGGAAAAAATAACTTTATAATATGTTTTTATTAGCACGACTATAAGAGGATCGGTTTTTTTTTAAATTTTCGCTTGGGGTAAGTTATTCATTTTACGAGGCCAAAAAAATCATTTTCGAAACTGAATACGTACACTAGCCTCAGTTTTTGTGCAACTATTTGGTAGCAATGTTTGGTCAGGAAGGTCAGGAGTGGTGAAATTAGTTACAACGCAATAGTTGTGAGTTCACGTTCACTTACTGAAGCAGGCCACAGGGTTCGTTCAGTAGTTCGCACTTTATTTACTTTTTTCACTGTGCGTCACTTCTTTCACTACGTTCGTCTATTTTTCTCACTGCGTCCGTCTACTTTTTTCACCGTTGCCCGGAAAGGTCGACACTGCGCATGCGCCACGTCATCGACAAAAAATCGGTTACTTTTTACACAGAAAACAGGTGGAAAAACTAGCACTTTTTTGCGAATCATAGAAAAAAATCGTTTACTTTATTCCTATTATTAACTCCTTCACGCCACCGAAGCATCCTCCATATGAAAAAAAAAATTTATTTCTTCAATATCAGGATCAGGGCTCGAACGCAAGAAGCTTGGGAAGAGATGTAAACTCAACACTCGATCCCCTGCGCCACGTAGACCCCAAGTTACCGTATGCCCAACTTCTCCCTTTTGTTTTTAAACTTTCAATAAGGGTCATTCTACTCAAAAGGACCTTTTCGACGTCCCGGTTATTTTTTCGACACTATTTGTTTTCAATTGGTGAAAATTTGCATAGTGGTAATTGTGCCCGTCATTGAAAGATGTTACAAGAAAACTGCTCAACCTAATCGGGTTGTTTATAACGTCAGAAAATATATGCACTTGGTCATCTCCGAAGCCTTTTTTCGCTACGACTCAGAGATTTTATTTTATTTGCAGTTACAGTATTATTCAACGACAATATGGACAAATATATTGTTTAAATCTAGTAAGAGATTATTATTATAACTCAAGCATGCACATTTGTGTCGAATAAATGACTGAAATATAAAAAAGTGAAAAAAAATGCTCTCCTAAACATTCATCTTGGCATTACTCCATAGTGACAAAATTAGCAATTTCAATAATATGAAAAGTAAATTGCCTAAATAAACTCGATATTACTTGGAAATAATGCAGATATACTAAAGGGATACACAAAATTAATTTAATGTACAAATTAATTGTTATAAACAATTTATGTAAGCAAATTCTTCAGTATATTAGTTTGTTGTAGAGAAAAAATTATTTTATCTTGAAATCGTTATAATTTATTTTTAGAATGTTGTTAGTAACGAAAAATTGTCATGACTTAATAATTTGTAAATAGTTTATATAACAATTTATTGGTATTCTTATTAAAAGTTCCTTTGTTATCTTTTTTTTTTGAAGTGTCAAAACATATTTTCTTCTCAATATGAAATATCTTTTTTGGAAAAAAAAACACGAAACTTGCATTCTATCAATAATTCCTTCTGTAATTCATCCAATCTAAGTTTTTGCTAATTGAATTTCTCTAAGAACCCTACAACGGACTTTCAGTCACATCTATCATAAAAACAAAAAATGATATTCTGAGGAAGATGCCATATCCCGTGCAGAAATCTTGATGTGGGTCTAGTAGGGTTTTGGTCAGTTTTCCCTACCTCTAGTGTGGTCCTGATCAGGAGAACTGGCTGGAAACTGATAAGGGTGTAACGCTTTAACTCGCCAATACCCTATGTAGGGGAAACTAGTCAGGGCCTTGTCAGCTTTTCTAGTGATTGCCTTTTTTTAAAACTGTAATCGGTTTAAGATTATAAATAAAAATTACCTGTTTTTATAAAAACGTAATTTTATTATGCCGAAAGATAGAAAATAAAAAGAACAAAATCTTACGTAATTCTATTACGTCGAAAGATAGAAAATGAAAGGAACAAAATCTTACTATTTTCATGCTAAGAAGCAATCCAAAAATTGATCAACTTTGTTCGCAATTTGTTGAGAAAGCTATTTTTGCTGTTGACGTTTTTTTACCACCCTGCCAATCTTTGGCATTCAACAAAACAACGCTGATTGCGTCTAATACAGCTTTTTCTGAGACGTTTGTTTTCTTATTTTTGTCGAAATGTGCTTGAATAGCGGCTTCTGTTTACAGAAATGAGTAAAATATGTTAATTGCAAGTATTTGAGAACTAAATGCGATTAGTAAAAATGTAAATATTTAATCCTAATTTTGACTAAAAAGAAATAAATAATACTCGTTTCGAATTTTGAGACGGGTAAATAGTTTCTCTAATAGAATTCACATTTATATCATAATGTACTTTTTAAAATAAATTTTTCTATAATCTCACCTGTAACACACCGATGAAAGTCGTAATTTTTTAACATTAACTTATCTCCAGATTGTTTTGTGTTGGTAAACCCCATCGCAACATCTTTTGACAAATATTTTTTCAAAATATTCGTGACACTTTTCGTAAGAATAAAATTAGAATCCATGAGAGTATCTAGAGATGATATCTATGGAGAAAATATAAATTTATTGTATTTGGGGAAAATCATGTTTTTTCGGATACAAGATTTCTAAAGTTTCTGAATTATAATTATTAGATTAGATTTGAGCAATTAGAATTATTAATAATATGAAATAAGACAATGAGAATATGCAGTTTTACGATAAAAATTATAATTGTTTACTTAAGGACAGAAAATATATTCCGTATCAAAAGTGCAAACCTCAAGAATAATTGTTAATTTTTCTTTGTCTCTATAAGTTTCATGAACAAAAAAATTATTTAAAACTCACAAAATCTAGCCTGAATTGCTGATCGGTAGATAATTTCGTATCGAAATGAAGAAATTCGTCAATCTCACTGAAGGGTACGCTCAAATTATAATCGATGATGAAGCCGCGTTTTGACTCAGATTTGTGTATAGCCAATAATCTTTGTATCATGACTTCCAATCGACGTAATCAATTTCGAATTTTTTTTATTTCTATATTTGATTCTTGAATTTCTTGTAATACAAGTCGAATGTCTACAAAATAAGTAGATATTGATTAGCAATAAAAACATATCTATTCAATTAATGTTTGAATACTTTACCATGCGAAGCATTTCTGAATTTTTCTTTGTCCTTGTCTTTATTTTTTGGCTTGCTAGTTTTCTGTGGATGATCTACTCGAACTGATTTACAATGATTTTAATCAAGATTTTGGGAAATTATATGGCTGATTTAAAGAAAAAAATCTTGGACACCTTCATCTGTATTCTTACTTTTGTACTTCAAATTATCTCGGCGCGCATCATCGCTCTGGTTTGGTACGTTAGTCGAGCAAATCTCTTTACCTGTATTCTTGTATTTTAGTCCTAAACTCTCTATTTGCCAATCAACGCTTTTCTTTGTTGCGCTATTTGAAGAAAGCTCTTTTCCGGTATTCTTGGGTTTAGGTTTCTGAGACTCCGAGCGCGCATCAACGCTTTGCTTTGGTTCGTTGATCAAGGAAACAACGGACGAGACCTCTTCATCTATCTCTTGGATTTCAGTGTTTAAATTCTGATACGCATCATGAGTAGTTAGCTTTCGTGTATGATTTGAAGAAAAGTCTGAAATAAGAAAATCTTTTTTAACATGGGATATTTGTAAATTTTTCATGTCTGATTTCATAAATGAATAAGTTTAACTTTGAATGATGGTAAACAAATAAGTATAAACAAAAAATGTGCAAGACTAACTCTCATTTGAAGAAGTGTCTTTAGGAGATAAATGAACCTCAATCAAAGTTTTCTTAGCATTATTGACCAACCTCTCGACATCATCTGACTGTCCGGAAGATTCCTCACTACTGTCAGTACTTTTGCTTCCTTTTTTTGTGCTTTTTTTGTAACAACTGCATTTAGAGTTTTTTTGGTCGAAAAGGATTTCTTCCTTTTTTTTTTTTTAGATAGAAGTGTCAATTCTCTGTCTTCCCAAGAAGTATCAGTAGTTACAAAATTGGATGAGTCAGACTCTATTAGATTCACCTGAAGGATATCAGTCTCCGAATGCTGTCGATTTTTTCTGTACTGATCTTCTATTTTCTTTGCCTTTTCTTCGGGAATATAATCAGAGTCTTCTATGTAAATAGAACATTTACGAGTCATGGAATGGAAAGATTTCAATTTTTTTTCGGCTTCTTGCAAATTCTCTGAAAAGTTGTTAAAAAATCTTTGCATTTTATGATATTCAATTCAAATAGGTTTTTCGAACGAGATAATAAATTATGAAATTAACATACTAGCCTGGCCTATGAGTTTTATAGGATAATCTGGCCAACCGGACACAGGTTGAAATTCAGGTGGAGCTTTCGATTGGATAAGAAGGTTCAACGTTTTTAAAGTAATGACGTTGTAGGGTGGAGGCATGAATTTTGTGGCTAAACTGCCTAGCTTTAAATCAAAATGAACCGATCCATTGGGTACAAAGTCTACAGTTCAACCATCAAATTCAACCAGCTGAAAATCATGTATGTCGACTGTATCGCCACCTAATATGATTTTAAAGTTATAATTAGTATTTTAAATAATAACATATGTACTACATGGGCTGAAAAGTCTTCGGCCTGACAATGAAAAAACGATATTTTGAATGAAAAATTGGCTTTATTCT
>JAUMHM010056004.1:0-14765 GCA_032362435.1 Melikaiella ostensackeni
CACGCTCTGCACCTGTCGCTGGGAACTTCTTCACGTAAGATGCGGCTACGGTATACCAAGGTGGAAATGACACCGTCTTGGCACGCGAAAATAAAACCTGCTGTGCCTGAATTAAGTCCGGATGATTCAAGAAAAGCAAACATTAACTCCATCGACAAGGACTGATCTTTTACATTTCTGTGAAAGTTCCCGTGCATCTTCTTGTCATGGAGCTGTTCGAGGAAGTTGTTAACCTCTGCTGTCTTTACTTGGGATTTCAGAAGTGAGGCATTTAGATGGAGTCTTGCACTTTCCTCACCTATGATGTTAAGATCCAGGCCAAGGACCTCGACCGCCTGCTCCACGGCTTTGTAGAGAAACGCTCCAATGTCAATCATCTCGTGGTTCCTGACCATTGTCAGGAGAGGATCTCTTCCATTTGCCACGATGTGAGCTGTATCTAAGATGATTCGGTCATAAAGACACTGGATATTTAGAGGTCCGCGTCCGCATTTACGGCGTGGGATGTATAAGCGCGGAACAGACGGGTTGTTATGCAAGTTCTTCTGCATATGCATGATCTTACGTGTGGCGATATCGAGGGCCGTAAGCTCATGCTTCGTCCATGGAACCACCCATGTTAGTTGCAGATATCTTGTTCAACGATCACAGATTGGATGACCAAATCTGTCGAAGAAGACGCCTTTATCTGCTTCGGAGTGTCTGCTGCACTGATGATATGTCCTGAATGCAGCTCTCTGGCACGCTTAGGTATAGGTAGGTCTTTCCAGTGCGAAGGTGTCTAATAGCGCTTCTGCCCACGAGTTCAGGGTCATCGCTAATGCTAGCAAGTCGTCCTCGTTTCGAACAAATTTTGGCACACTTGTCCAATGCAAAAATTATACCAATTTGTCGCGTATGCCCCTCGGCGAAATTTAGAGCATCTTTAGGATGCTGTGTCCCAGAAACATAGATCTTCAAGTTTGATGTTGTCGTAGTTGCTCCCACGAGAAGATAGGGAAAGGGTTCGTCCACCCTTGCAGAGCCCCGCATGCAAGGGTGAGGCTGATACTCTAAGAGGTCGCCCGGTGTCCCAGAGTCACCGTTTGAGGACGCCTCACCCAGGTGCCATTCTGCTCTCGGCATGGTTGTTCACGCCTTAGCTTGGGGGATTTTCCTGCGGGACCACCGCGATTCGATTTGAAAGGAACCGAATCGAACCGAATGGTCCTTCGATATATATATGGCATTCTTTCTCAATCGGACACCCCCTGCTGTCCAAAATTGGTTTAACTTAAAAATATTGTGTTAGGTTTAAAATTTAAAAATTTTATCTAGTTGTTAGAACCGTTGGGCGGCTCTTGAAATTCAATATGGACGACTAAATATGGCGTCGAGAGTCAGGAAAAACATGGATGAACAAATTACTTTTTAAAAAAAATTATGAAATTGTCGATAAGAAATACTGCTTTTGGGCTTAAACTTTACGTTTGCAGCTGTGCATCGGCGATTCAGCTTCAAGTAACACAAATTGTTCAATACGGCTTGGAAATAATTACTTGGCGGTTTTCGAGGTCGCTGATTGCGATTCTTCGCTTGTTCCTTCTAAAGAAACAATTGAGGATCACTAAGATCAAAGTTCACTTATTCTCTCTGAAAAAACGACTGAGGATCGTAAAAGCAGATTCAACTGAGAATCGCAGAGCCAGAGCATTACTTGTTCTCTCATGAAGGGCAACTGTGGATCATAGAGTCAGAGCTTCACTTGTTTCCTTTAAAGAAAGAATTGAAGATCACTAAGACCTAGCTTTCCTTGTTCTCTGTGAGAAAACAACCGAAGATCGTTGAGGCAGAGCTCCACTTGTTCTTTCGCAAGGAGCAACTGAGCATTGCAGAGGCCGAACTCCACTTGTTTTCTCTAAAGAAGACAATTGATGAACACTAAGCTTGAAGTTTACTTGTTCTCACTAGAAAAGCAACTGAGGATCGTGGAGGCAACTCACTCAGAATTCGGGAACCCCGATAAATGGTTATAAAGGTTGCTCACAAGAAATCACTTGTAAGAATCGTGGTGTGAATGACGGTGAAAATCGTAATGCGAATTGCTTTCTTGATGAATATGAATAATGTCCAGGAATTGCGAGTTTTTCACAACTTCTACAACAATTATTGGAAGGAGAAAACATCGATAGTTCATTACTCATTTATCTCCAAACAACAGTCGCAGTACTTTCAATTTAAAAAGAACAATCTGGATGAAGGTGAAGTTCTCATTTTATTGGATTTTAATGAAAATTAAAAATACGTAGTTCAAGGTGTATCACAAGCGTTTCATTTCAATAACAACCAATGTACTGTATTCCCTGTATTATATTACTATGTGGAAATACCAGAACTAAAATGCAAGAGCATCGTATTCTTGTCAGATACCACACACCACGATACAGCTGCAGTTTATACAGTCCAAAAAATGTTGATACCACATGTGAAACGAAGTCTTCGCGTGAAGAGAATCATTTATTTCAGGGATGGTGCAAAACAACATTTCAAGAATAAGTTTCAGAAGGTACATCTCATTTATCATGAAGAAGACTTTGGTATAAAGGCTGATTGAAGTTTTTATGCAACTGCGCATGGTGAAAGTGCTTCAGATGGTATTGGAGCTCTATTCAAAAGAGGAGCAGCACGGAACAGTCTTCTAAGTAAGCCAACTGAAGCCATTCTGACTCCTAAAAAACTTACTGAATGGGGTCAAAAGCGTTTTCAGCATATAACGACCTTGTTTTACAGTGAAAAAGAGCATGACAAAATTAGTAGGTCTCTGAAGAGAATGTTTGACAACGCTCCAGCAGGGTCTCACATTCAAAAAGAACTCCAATTCGTGAGAGGCAAGGGTACTCACATTCAAAAAGCACCCTAATTCGTGAGAGGCAAGGGGACTGACGTTCAAAAAGCACTCTGATTGGCGAAAGGCAAGGAGACTCACGTTCCGGGCGACCTAAAATATCAGCCTTTCCCTTGCATGCAGAGCTCTGCAAGGGTGGATGAATCCTTTCCCTAGCTTCTCGTGGGAACAACTATGATAGCACCAAACCCAATTGTGAATGCCGCTCAAAATGATCGAAAGCGCAGAGCATTCGACAAAGGGTCGGCAAACAGTGCCGACCACCCTAGAGTTCGGGGTGCTATAAATAATTTGGATGGAAAGACGATGACGGATCGGCGAGACGGTTGACGTCTTGAGTGGACGGATTGACTCAGAGATTGCAAATCGTGTCGGAAATACTAATGATCGTGTTCCGGGATAGCAATATTGTTATCACTCTCTGCCATTGGAAGGTTGAGATGCCTCCTCCTGAATAAGGACCAAAAATAATAGCCGAATATCACGGTAGCCTGATCGGTGGAAATAAGGGCGTAACGTGGCGATTGGGATCGATTGCTCCGTTTTGCTATGTTCGCTTATAATACTTCGATACACGAGGCGACCAACTTCATCCTGTATGAACTGGTCTTCGGTCGAATAGCCAGAATCCCTAGTTCATTCCATCAAGGCGCCGAGCTCGAAATATATGGCTCCTATTTGCGCGATCTGATAGTCCGGATTTCATAAATTCAAAAGATCGCTGCTAAAAACCTGATTAGGGCAAAAACTCGCTCGAAGGAATTATATGACCAAAAGATGCGACCCTCAAATCGAAAAATCGGAGACCAAATCTATGCCTTTAAGGAGGTTAGGGATGGTGAATTCGATAATCGAGCCACAGGACCCTACACGATAGTCGGTTTCACGGAGAACAATAACGTGATCCTCAAAACCGAAACTCGGGAACGATTTACAAAGCACAAGGACAAATTGTCCATTGTTCGCTGCTGAGCCCCCGTGAACAAAAAGGAAGAATCCCAAGACAAAATATATCTCCTGACGGTATAAAATAAAACAAAAGGAGGGATTCTGTCCCACATAACCCTATTTGGCCGTCACACAGATCTTATCCCGTCTAGGACTTCCTTTCAGCCATTCCACGGTAAACTCACGTCAACTCTTTTTAGGTGAAGATGAGATATTCGTGGATGTTGCTTGTCCTGTTCCCGCTTACGACATCTGAAAATCCCCTAGAGTGACATACAGGATCACTCCATTAAGGACCAGAAACGGAATCTTTTATGAGCACATGGGCACTATAAGGCGCACCATCGAGATCTGGAGGATCACCATCTTCCTGGACATCCAGAAGAGCCAAGGTTTCATGGACACATACGACCAACGATTTTGACGACTGTCGGATCTCTGTCAGCCCGGTTTCGGGCCACACTGGAGATATTGCCTCCAAACAGTTACTGATTATAGTCTGGATGCTGAATTCACCGTTGCCGAGAATCTGAAAAAGAAACTCTCCAGGCGTGCCTCTGAAATGGAAAAATATCCAAAGCAGACGTCCTTCTCAAAGATACCAACCGGAATGAGGAGGCGCCGAGCTACCCCACTGCTTGGGATACTTGGAGGAATCATTGGACCTGTTGACGGACTGCTGACATATGGTACGATGATCGTCAGGCAATCGCAGAAAAAATTTCAGACCTGAATGAAGCCAAAGCCAACATATCCTACCTGGTAGACAAACAAACCCACGTTGTTCGGGCACAACTGGAAGAGAGTACATACCCTCTCCCAGAGTAATTCAGAGAGGTTAACGCACTACGAGGACCAACTTGCCAAAAATAGTTTTAAAATGGATAGTCTCTCCGATGGAATGTCCGAACTTAAGCACACCGATACCTTAAATCGGGTGCTAAAAGCAGAACAGGCCACTCTGGATGATTATATCCGTGCTGCTGAACGAATCCTGGAAGTCATCCATGCATCCCGACAAGGACGCCTGCATTTCTTACTCCTGACGTCCGAACAGCTGAGCCAATACATCGCGACGTGCAGGATCATCATCCCAAAGTCGATTTCCCGGTTCCAGGACCCCATGTGGACCTCGAGGAGCTAATCAGCATCGCAACAGTCACGACCATCCACAAAAAAAGCATCCTTAGTATTTTGGTCGATATTCCGCTATCGGAGCCAGCTGATTGATCTTCAAAATGAGGGAGTTCTTCTGCCTAATTTCAATTGACGATAACTCACATTCAAAATTATATGGTTTGAAACTGCTCACGATTGGACTGGTTCAAACTGTGCAAATTGCTGATTACCCTATGATCGTTTTCTCTATGAAGGATCTATGTAATGAATTTTCTATAATCCAGGTAGTCTCTCGCAATCCTGTGTCATCTTTTGCAATCTTGCAATCTAGTGAATCAAAAAAATCTACAAGCCCAACTTCAAGATCTTCAAAACCGACAGTCGTGTTTTTCACTCTTTTGTAACTAAACGGAAAGCAGAAATATCTCACTTGAATTAACCTGAAACGCTTCAAATCCTCAGAACCTCAAGTAAAAGTAATGCATTATCAACAAAATACATAAATATTCTACGAAGCAGATAAATTTTTTTTAAGCAGGTAGTTCAATTTTCCAGTAAAAAACATACATTTTGACCAAAAAAATTGAATTTTCAATCGAATGCAATGATTTTCTTTCAAAATCGTTCGATTTGAACAAAATAATCAAATTTTCAAAGAAATAATAAAATTTTTAAGCAAAAAGGGATGAATTTTGAACTAAAATAAAAAAAATCATCATAAGCATAAGAGAATGAATATTTAATTCTAAATTTTTTTTTTCTTCTTCCAAGTCTTTAATAAATTTTAGAAAATTTTAAATCTAAGGGGGGGGGGGAGAAAAATTTTAGTTTTTCTGTATTGGGCTATAAAACTCTATGGCTATCTGCCGCCAAAATTTGAATAGTGAAAATGAAAAAATAGTTGGAAAAGCAAGAAAATTGATTGATTATCGTAAAAAGGACTTGTGAACTACATTTCGAAAGAAACTGAAGTTGCAATGATTTTTATAGTTACTGTCACTGAAAGAAATGTAACTAGTTTACAATTCGTTACGTACTTACGAAACTAATTTCGTTACCACTATCGTTAACAAAAAAAAGTAACTAGTTACAGTAACGAGTTTAAAGGAACTAGTTACTTCCCATCACTTCTGTTATATAACAGTTACCTAACAGTTATGTATCAGTGTCCGCTGGGTAATCGGAATAGTGTAATTTTTTTAGAGTCAAAAATATTTAGATGACAATCAGAAGCTTTAAAAGCCTCAAAAATCGAGAACCTCAGAAAAAAAAATTCCGGTCATTTCCCGGGTTTCAAAACTTTTTCCCGGTTATGTAAATCATCCGACTTGAACATTTGAAACTAAACAATTTGTAATAAAATTTTATTTATTTTTGAAATAACAAAAACACAAAAAAGGGAGGAATTTTCAACAAAATATATGAAGTTCAATCAAATAGTTGAATTTTCAACTGAAAAAAAAATAATTTCGAACCGAAAACAGTGAGTGGCTAGAGCTAATGAAGGAAATATGCGACCCCCACGTCTCTCTCTTCCTTTATTTTTCCTATACGAATAGGAATATCAAAGGGAACTAAGGACACGTTTAAAAAAATAAAATTCCTTGAGACGCCGAATATCCCCCACTATGGTCCTCTGTTATTCACAAGTCACCCTAAATTTCGGGAACAAAATAATAAAATTCCAGTGTGGCTTGTTACGAGCAAACCTATCTGAAATGAATTTGCTGTTTGTTTTTCGAATTCAATCAGCTTGAAATATTAATTCAAGCTACATTAAATTCAGACCTTGTGCTGACTACAAAATCTCACTTTGTTTGCTCGTAACCCGAGAGCCTAATATCGGAATGCTTACGTGGCATTTCAAGCTCCCGCAGAACTTGCTCGCGAGCTGACTTGAAAAATGAAGCAGGCTATAATCAAGGACAATAAAATGAAGCAATATTGTTCGAAATTAATTTTTGAATAATTTTCCTCTTTTCCTTTTTTTTAGGTTTTTAAATGGGAGCTTGATAGGGATACGCAATCCATCCAATTATGTGGGGGTGGATTGCACAAACGCGTGCGTGTAGAGGTGTATGGATGGATGTGTGTCTAGGTTTAAGTTACAAAAATTGCCATAAGGATTACATAAAGATTGAATCATCGTAAATGTAAATTGAATGAGGAATAAGCCAAACGCAGCCATCTGCTCTCAACGGATACGTCGAACTACAGGGCTTCGACCGTTCATACATTCGTTCTCCGCTCTATTCTTCTCTACCTGTATTCTCATCCTCCTACAATAAGTATAGTATGTCTCTTTCTACGCCGATCGACTTGAACATTGCACTGCCTGACAGCACGAGCACTTGAGGCATCAAAACAATACCACGTGCTCGCTCAGTAATAACACAATGCTAAAATACTCAGTTCTTCGTGCCTGAAATCAAGGTTGGAAATAATGAATACTAAACTAAACTCTAGTTAAAAATTCAAACCTACTAAATGCCGACGAGGTTTCTGCCTCGCAGGTGCAAAAATCCAAGCAAAAGCATTTAGCTACACGGGTTCCGCACAACTGAAAACATAGTTGCAAGTCGCACGGCAATTACCTTCCACCTTCATCCAAATTCCTCAAATCAGCAAAAATTCCTACCTAATAATCCCTCCTATGAACCATCGAGGCACATTGAACAGAAGTCATCATCGCAGTCACCTGAGCAACCTGGCACGGGTTAGGACTACTCAGACTTCTGTCCTTCCGAAATTCGGGGTCTAGAATCGAAGCAATATCTTCTCGGAAAGTTTAATCCGCAAGTCGCAACCACGTCCTATCCCGGTCAACGACATATATTTTTTTGTCCTGGCAACGGAAGTGAGCCGCCGGGAATCGACTGACTTACCCAGGGGTACTAGATTTTACAATCCGGACGTAAGATAAATTCAAATCTCTGACCGACGGGAGGCAGGACCGTAACGAGAGCATTAAGTGTTTTTTGCGTCCTATCCGGCCTATGAAAAAACCAAATTTTGAGATTAGTCCAGAAAAAATTGCCCCTTTTCGAATCTCAAAACAAAAAGGAGCAATTTTCTTGTAAGACTATAATTCATTTTCATGGGAAATGGATGTTTTTTATTTCTCGTAAAAGCGAATTTGGAGAGTGGCAGGTGTTCTCGCGTGTTTTGTGTGTGCGTCGCGAATCTAAACTAAACCTGTGGAAGAGACTAGAGTTAATTATTATTTGATAATTAGCAACTCGATTCAAAATGTCGCCCGCTCACTCAGAGGAAGAAGAGAAGGAAACGTTCGTTCCTCCTCGTCTACCATCTGACGGCTAGCGGTAGTGATTGGGCAGCAAAATTGGTAAGCTGTATCGTTCTTCTTTTCACTGTAACCCTCAGTGAACCATATATGTTAATATTTACATTATACATGTGCTGATGATACTTGAATGTATTTGATTCTGAAACTTTTTGACCTGACAAAATTCTTTTTCTTATTGGCTAACTCAAATTCCCTTGTCCCTCCTAACTCGAGATTTGCAGAATAACGATTCTCAGACCGAGGATAAGAGGGTTGGAGCCACAGTTGAAAAGAAGACTCGCGTCTCTGCTGTTTGGGGGAGTACCCCCCCCCCCCCCGTATAGATCAACTAAATAAAATAGACTCATTTGGGATAAAATCAGCAACACAAAAATCAATCTCCTGAATTTATTTATTGTTAATCAATTCGTACGTCACAATTTACACTATAAAAAGATGTATGTGTTTCTTAGCACCTTGTTAGTTTGGTCTGATCCAGGTCTGTTACTGATTAGCTTTCCGAGACATTAAAATTTCCAAGAACGACTAGAAAATTTTTCGTTAAATACTTCGAAAAGATTGACAGGGTGTCTATAAAAATGAAGCAAAAGAAATGAAAACTATTAAAATAAGTATTATATTTTCATATCAACTTGGCAGTCTAGTCTGGCCTACACCTGGTGCTGGCCAGCCTTCCATGGCATAAGCGAATGAGTGTCTACTCTGCGCCGAGCTAGCGCCAGAAGGTTTTTCCACATGGTTTGAAGCAGGACTTAAAATCATCTAAAGCTTGAATTATTAATTCAAAAAAGGCGTTTTATGATGAAACCTCTTTGAATGGGGGGGGGGGGGGAATGTGTAACATATGGCATGTACCCCTCCTGCTGACGATTTTAGCAAACAATATAATGCGGGCGAATTCACGCATGCGACATCTGAGAGGCTCATATGGTATTGTACTTTTAGGAAACTATGTCTAGTCGATTAGGCAATGCCGCCCGCCATGAGAAACAATCATAATATGCCAGGAAGAGTTGTAAGAAAAAGAAAAAATGCTCGAGAAAAGAGAGAGGCGGTGAGGGAGAGGGCGGGGCGAGAGAGGGGGAGAGGGAGAGAGGACGCTCAGACACTCTCTTACAAGAGACACTCTTATGAGCCATATTCTAGTATCTTACTCAACTTCTTTGTATGAACCAAGGATTCAAAACAAATAAACTACTACTAAGTAGATTGTAAAAATAGGTGCTCAAAGTTCATACAGGTACGTATTCATATAATAGAAATTATATTAATTACGACCACATTATAATTTGAAAAATGTGGGAAATGTTGGGTACATTTTTGACAGATATTAATACAACATTTTTAATTAAAACTTCAGCTTACCAGCAGAGATTGACGGTGATAAAGAGAGCATGAATAGGCAGGTCGATGTCACCCACACAACAGCGCAGGCAAAAATCCTGTGGCTAAAATCACGGTGCATCCTGGATGCATCCACTTATTTTGCAAGAAGTCACGATTTCTGCAAAAATATTTTAAAATGAGAAAAATTATATTCGTATTAATGAATAAATAGAAATAGCCGCACAACAAAAATGTTATTTTGTGATCAATTCTAGTCAGTGCCGTCCTCTCCAATAGGTTATTGTAGTCTGCAGCCTAGGGACGCCGTGCCGCAGAGGGCGCAGGCTTAAAATTTTGAAATAAAAAATGTGTGAATTTTCGCGATACCAAAGAATCTAAAAAGTGTCTTGAAATGAAAATTCAATCAATAATAACAATTTTAGTTCACAATTCAATTTTAATTGTTAGAAACTTTTCAATTTTCAAAGTGAGTGTCGAATGACATTGTATAAAGTAGTTTTAATATTCGATATTCTTATAAAGGAAATATAAGTAGCATATTGTGCGCCTAGGGAGAGAGAAGAGTGAAACCATCTTTCTCCCATTGGTGCACACGATATTTTTTTCAAGATAATTCAGAATTATTGAGGTTAGGTTGTCGTAGTTCGAAGTCAATCTTACCTTCTGACGTCATTTAATTTTATCCCGCAAGAACTACGTTTCTTCCCGTGCGGGAGAAAATAAGGCGCGATCGTCCAATCGCAAACTGCGAATCGTCGAAATGCGATCTGCGCATGTGCCACAGTTGTTTTTCCCCGACTGCCCTGAAATGAACCGTTTGCGCCCACTTCACACACATTGGAAAGTCGCAATTCCTATGCAGGTGGTAGAAAAATACTTTCCGTATGAAAATGTGACCATAATATTTTCAGTTTTAACGTTAGCAATTCAAAACTTTTGTTATACGCGCTTTCAGCACTATAGTTAATAGAATATTAATAGTTAATTCTTCACTTAATTTCCTCGCTCAGATACATGTTTTGCCAATTAGAGTTAAGACGCATCGCTCTGATCATTGCAAAAAGCAGGGGTATGCCATGACCCATTCTGTAGTCACAAGAAATTGTACCATGGTTTGTCCACAGTGGCGGAGCGGCAAACTAGCGGCGCGTCGATCGTCACTCGATTGTCTGACATTAGTGTAAAAGGCATTCCCACGGAAATGTATTCGTAGCGTATAATATTTATTTATTTTCAAAAGTTTTTTAGATAAACTCTACATAAAAATTGGCGGTAGTTACTGAATAATATCCAATCGTATTTTGCGGAGACCGATATTGTTTGGGAGAAACAGTTCTTAGCCCCTGATGGAAGCGTTATGCCGGTAAGTAGTTTAATTTTCATGGTAATATTTTGTAAACACAGTAACACAATGTCTATCAAGTTTCATAGGTTGATTTTAATTTTCTCAGATCTTTGGTCTATAGAGGCAATAAAAGAACATCAAAGTAAAAATTTATTCATTCTTTAATACCCATATAAGTATAGTTCACAACTACAAGACAATGAGAACAACAAAATTTCATAAAAAATAACCAAGAAAAACTGTCAAGATTTTTAAATTTACAGGTGGTTTGTATTGTGCCATCATTTATTTATCTCTTTCAATCCTGTCGACTTTACAATTTCAATATATTTTACAATTGCAAAAAAAAAATAACAGAATTTTCCAAACAATAAAAATGAAAACCATGAGAAATAATAATTCCTTCGAAATCTATGGAGTACAAACTTGTTATTCGTTTTATATGTTTACTTCGAAAAAGAATAGATAATATAGGGTATCTTTTCACGGAGCAAAATAACGGAGTTAAAAAAATGATTTATGAACAATAAAAATCCCCATCAGCCTTGTTTCTTGCACCCAAATTTGCTTTTTTCAAAATTAATTTTTCCAGGTGAAAATCAAGTAAAAATTTAATAACTACTTCTGTCCAAATTAAATCAAATACTTCCTGACTTTTTTTGAAAAAATTAATTTGGAACATCAAAAAATTTTGAGGCGAGAAACGAAGTCGATAGGAGTTATAATGATTTAGAAATAAAATTTGAAATTTCGAAATTTTACTCCGTGAAAAGGTAATTATATTCAGTATCAAATAATAAATATATTACCTAAAAAACTCACTGAGGTTAGTAGGATAGTGCTGGACAGCAGAACTAGACACTTTGGATTGTAAATTAGTCTTGAGAAACTTCGAAAACCGTTAAAATTTCATAAAAAATAAAAAATTTAGTGCGCTTTGCAGTGACCCGAGCATATTATTGATGATTATCTCATAATTGCTCAGAGAGAGTACACGCACGGACATAATGATGTAGCGGGCATTATACATCAACAACTTGCCCTAAATCTAAGACTCTTGACAGAATGGATGCCTTTCTATAGATACATTTCTGTGCGCGTTTTATAAAACGAAGACGGCATCTTATACTGGGATGTTACTATCCAGACGGATCATTATATCCGAGTCAATCGACCCGACATCGCGATGCGTGAGAAAAAAGGTGGAAGCGTCTATATCGTCGACATTGTTTGCCCATTTAATCAGAATTTGCAGGCAACCTATATAACCAATATCCATAAGTATAGCGAGCTAAAGCATGAAGTAAAGACAATATGGAGGAATATGAAAAATGCATCTATTCATCATATTGTGATTTCGGCTACAGACAATGTGCACGCAAGGTGCACTAAACTTCTTGAATATCTAGGACTCAGTAGGCTACTAGTAGCAGCACAAAAGGCAGCTTTACTAAACACCTGTCGCATTGTGAGAAACTTCCTAGACCTCTAGGAAGTAGGCGACTAAAATCATATGGAGTAACTTACATGGTGTAAGGACAACAGTCGTAAATGACGAACTCCAAACTACACCATACACCTAATTTTGTGCCTACTATAACATCATCGCAAGGGATTTCAAACTCCGTATTAAATTCATCACATCTTCAACTTATCAGGCACTTGAGTTAGTCTGCGGTTGACGATGAAAAAATCGGGATTGCCCGAATTAAAGTTGAAATAGAACATGATAATGTATAATAATAATAATATCGAAGGGAGTCAGGCGGTTAGGCACTCGGACTTCACGTTAAAGGTCCGGGGTTCGACCCCTGAGTCGGTACCTCTGAAAATTTTTTTCTGTACTTTTACTAGGGCTTTGGTGGTTCGGATCCTACCTTAAGCCGTAGGGCCCCCATCATGCACTTAGTTCGGACTTCACGTTAGAGATCCGGGGCTCGACCCCTGAGCCGGTACTATGGAAATTTTTCTAAGTACTTTTACTGGGGTTTTGGTTTTTCGGATCCCACCGTAAGCTGTATGTCCCCCCATCATGCACTTGACTGCAATCCAGTCCGTGAATGGTGGGGTAAAAAAACCATACTGCCCAATGTCATCTTAGGTATATTGCTCTCATAAGATCACTTGTCTGCATTATAAAATGCGTCCGTGACTGACGATACATACTGGGGCAACCCCGCATAAAAAGATTCGCACAAAAATCCAACTCAAGGGACTTGACTTAGTCCGTGGCTGATGACGGAAAAATTGGGATCACCCGAGATCAAGTTCAAACACAACATAATAATATAGAAAATAATTTTTTTTTCGTTTTATACCGGCTCTATAAAATTAGTTCCACAAACTTTGAGAAACTAATTTTTTCCATGTAATTTTAATAGCTTAAAAACTATCTAAAGTAAAATGAGCCCGCGATAAAGTCATTCTATAAATTCTGTGGTCTATAATATATAAAAAAAAAGAGAGTACATCTGGTTTTTTTACTTTCAAGTATAATATTTTCAGTAATGCTAGTATACAAACTCTAAAATGTCGGGGTAAATGTTTTTAGAATGCTTAGAAAGTATAGAATCCGCCAGGACGCTGTCATAAATCTTTTTCAAAGAGACTTGTAAATGTCAGACCCTTTAAATGAACCTAAACCTCCAGTGCGGTTCAAGTGCCGAAATCGGCACATTCGGTCCGTGAAACAGTACTGAGAGCTCATTGCTGTTTCTCAGCGCCGTTTCAGAGCTTTTCAATCGGCATGGAAAATAAAAAAAATGGCGGGCGAGTATTTAAGAAAATTGTTGGATTTACTCGAAACGTGGTATCTAGGGGTCTGCAGTTAGCCTGAAATAATAGCAGTTACCAAAAGCTACCACGTCTCATACCCCCCTCCCCCTCTCACGAGAAAAGCTGTATGCAAATTACAATAATATTTTGTCCGCCATATTGGCTCCTTCATGTACATTGTTAAAATTTTCTCTTTCAATTCGTAATCAGCGTCTTCGAAAACCCCTAGATGCCACGCTTCGAGTATATTCATCAATTAAAAAAAAATCATCCGCCACACTGGATCCACCATTTTGTTTTTTGAAATTTTGACTTCAGGTTCGGAATAGACGCCCTCGAAGACCCCCTGATTTCGCGATTGAGTAAACCCAATAATTTTTTCAAGTACTCGTCCGAAATATTGGGATCCACCACTTTTTTTTCTTGAAATTTTGACTTCAGATTCGTAATCAGTGTCCTCCAAAACCCCTAGTTACCACGTTCTAATTTAGTCCAGTAATTTTTTGCGGCGTAGTGTAACATCCCGCGCGTCGGGATCGGTATTCGGCGTCCCAATGCTAACTCCGTTACTTGCGATTTTTAGTGTAATTCCGCAAAACGGGCAAAAGTGGGAAATGCTACCTTGGAGTATATATTATAAGAAACACACTGATATCTGAAACTTTTCGATAAGTCATAGAACGACGGGGAACGATCGAACGACAGAAGGTACTTAAAACCAAACTACAAATTATTTTTCAACATTAATACTGTCGCAATTTAATAATAAAAAAAAAATTATTCGATTAAAGGCATGTGACACAGTCGAATTCCTATATTACCGACCTCTTTTTTTCTGTGTACCAAATTTTTTTTTGAACCATAGAACTTTTTTTCAAAATGAAGTATTAGACTGAAAGTTTGAGAATTGCATTAGAAGACAATAACCTACGTTTATGTCCTTTATTTGAGCCGGAATTTTGCAAAAAATTATTTCCGAAGCTCCGACGCACAGGTTCGCCGGTCAACATTTAGCAGGAAATTTTTTTTTACATCAATTA
>JAUMHM010056015.1:0-14764 GCA_032362435.1 Melikaiella ostensackeni
TGTAAGATAAATGATGATTTCAGTTCTAGACAAAAATTTGGACAGTTCCCAAGTATTTGTTATCGTGTTCTAAAAAAACATGAAAGCTTATGACTTTGAAAACAAAACATTGGCTCGAATTTCTGGAAGTTTGATTATCTGTAACAATATTGTAACAAATATATATATATATATATATATATATATATATACATTCTTTGGTTTCTTAAACTTGAAGATCTGATTTTTATTTAACAATTGAAGTGTTCTCTTTTTTATTGAATCAAATTAAAAAACTTAAAGAATTTTGGGGTTGATAATAGTGTACTAAGAAGCAAGAATTATTTTAGAAACTGATTAAGGGTCCTGCGAATAAGCTTAACAGAAGTACTCCATTTCCAAAAATAGTTTGCTTTGTTACGATGAAACCTGACGTACATAAATCTTACCAATCGACTCAGGTCATGTTCAGAAAGTAGCAGAATAAGCTTGATAATGAGGTAGATCAAGAGACAATTATTTTGTATTATTTTACAACCTCCAGCTCATAATATTGGCGATTAATCATTTGAAATCGGATATAAGTTATTCTGTCAAATTAAAATACACTAATATTCTAAATCCACTAAAATTCACAGTATTATTCAATTATCTGGAATTAACATTTCTAAAAACTCTTAATTCTATTTAAAAATCAGAATTTTTATCTTACTTGAAACAAAAAGCATAATTTTATTCAGAGTTTTCAAAGGGTTGTTAAGAGTTTAAGATTTTCTAGATTCCTCAGTGTCGTCTTTTGTCTCGTAAGAATTAACAGGATTTAAAGAATTGAATTTGAAAAAGCGCGTGAATCCAAAAGCGCGGAAATGTATTACGAATTATGATACAGCATGAGATTTTCTAACAAAAGATTCACGGGAGCGAATCTACTTCTCGACTGACTAACCACGGTTTATACTCTGATGAACAATGTCGTTTTCCGCATGACTTGTACTTTAAGATTCGAATTTTTGAACATTGTTTTTTACATTTTTTTTACATTCTTTGATAACTACTCTCGGAGCTTTGTTTCTCAATTTTGTGAGTGTCGCTTAAAATAAAGAAAAAGTTACGAGAGATCTTCAGCAATTAGTTCGAAACTAGGTCATACCGAAAAATAAAATTTTATTCTATTTTGTCTCTCGTGCCGCTTTTTTTTATTTTGAAAAGAGAAGATAAGTGAAGACTAAAATACTCGAATGTATGTACTTCTGAAACTGGAATTCTCATCTTCTTTTCTTTTTTGAAATTGATTTATAGAGCCTTTACATTTTGTTATTGTAAATCTTGAGGTTCTATTTTTAAAACTAATGTTGTTAAATCAAAATTCACGGTAGTGAATCGCCGCCAAGTAAAAATCGCGAATATCTTATCTCGAACTGTCTATGCATCTATGTGGATATCTCAGCCAATTCTTCATCGATTTGCATAAAACCTTTTGGGATCAATACAAAATTGCTAAAAAATAACACCTGTGCATACATATTGTTCATTTTTCAGAAACTGGCCACGGAACATTCGGAAAACATGAAAAGTGTATCATTCTTAGCATCTCAGTCGACTTGTAGCCTGCAATATTCAACAGATTCGTCTAAACATTTCAGGATAAATTGACAAGATGAAACTCCAAGGGCGTTTTTCAGAAAATTTTGATTCATTATTTGAGGCGAAACTCCTCAAGTGTACCCGCCTAAAAACTTGTTGATTCCGACCTTCTTGAAAGTCCACTGAATTGTAGTCCTAGTGGACCTCTTTTAATTCTTCGAAAGAGATAGGGTAATTGCGGGACAGTTCGGCCATCTTTTCTGAAATCGCTGTTGCAGCTGCAAAAAAAAAATGTTTTCAATTCTGATTGTTCGTCTAAGCCCTCCAGAACAAACCCTTCGAGTTAGAATAATACTTTTAATTGGTTAATAATCAATATTTACATTTGAAAAAAAAAGTTGAAAAATCGTCCGATGAAATTCTTGAGGGAGAGTCGGAAACCTTGAAGAAAATTCTTTGTGTGCCACTGTATCGAAGAAAAAAAATTAAATAGAGAAACATAACCTATATAGTCCCAGTGCTTCGATACAATTGCATATTTGTGAAAAACATTGATATTCCAGCCGAAATATACCCGTTTTTGAAAAATATGAACAATTTTTGGGTAACATTACGGGTCGTCATGCATAAGACGCTAAATTATTCGTCAAATCTAAAAAATAACTGAGTTTCAGCACTCACCTTTTTGTTCACGTGTAAAAACACTCGCGAAAAAATCGGCTGCGCACATTCGGAGGGGAGAGAAGTGCCCGAACTCTCTCCCTGTCCGAACTCTCCCGCAATTACCCTACCACTAGTACAACTGGTTGTCGTAATACAGGGGCTCAAGTTTCCATTATTTTACCACGCACGTGGATGTTCAATTTACCTTAACTTCTACAAAAGTTATCCAACTTAACTTTTCTATGGGGCTTTTGGAAAAATTTTTCCTGTAGCTTTGCGAAAAAATAATGATTTCTCCATAAAAAAATTATTTTACGTTCATTCTTTAATTTTAAACTTATTTTTGTGTTTTTCTCCAAGTGCGGCCGCTACATTTTCGGAAATTTTTTGCAGAAGAAAGCTTGTTTCTGTCTTTAGAAAATGATCTATTAGCGAAAATGGGGCAAAAGAAATCGATGCAGATATATGACATTCTTAGCGCGACGGGACTCAAATCTAAAGTAACAGTTTTATGAATAAATGATAAAGAGTATGAAAAAAGTACCCGATGAACTCTTCAGCACGGCTAGAATGTCTAGATACGGTGCGACGTGGCAGCTGCGCCCAAGGAATGTCATATATCTCCACCGATTCCCTTCGCCTCATTTCCGCTAAAAGATTATTTTCAAAAGATAGAAACAAGCTTTCTCTTGCAAAACATTTTGAAAAAAATAGCAGCTGCACTTAGAAAAAACTCAAAAATAAGATTAAAAATAAAAAATAAGATTAAAAATAAAAAATGAAGGTAAAATATTTTTTTATAAAAAAATAATTATTTTTTTCGTAAGCCTGCATAAAAAATGTTCCCAAAACCTCTGTAGAAAAGTTAAATTGGATAACTTTTGTACAAGTTGAGGCTAATTGAGTATACGCGTGCGTTGTAAAATAACGAAAACTCGCGCTCCTGTATTATGACAACCAGTCACTCTGGAGGTATCCCCTTTAGGGAATTAAAAGAGGTCTACTAGGACTACAATTCAGTGAACTTTCAAGAAGTTCGGAGTCAAAAAGTTTTTAGGCAGGTACACTTAAGGAATTTTTCCCCAATTATTTCTAGAGATATTCCACATTTCATGCCCAAAATTCGTTTTTTTAGCATTTTCGTCGATCTGTGGTCTACAATATACAAAGGATTCGTCCAAAAATTCCAGGATAAAGTGACTACATGAAGCTCCAGGGAATTTTTTCAGAAAATTTTGATTCATCAATTATTACTAGAGAAATTTCACTTTTTATGCCACAAATTAGATTTTTTAGCAGTTCAGTTGATCTGTAGCCTGCAATATTTGACGGATCCATATTAAAATTTCAGGATGAGTTAACTAGATGAAGTTCCAGCGGCATTTTTCATGAAATTTTGATTTATTAATTATTTCTAGAGATATTTCACTTTTTATGTCAAAAATTCGATATTTTAGCATTTCAATCGATCTGTAGCCTACAGCATTAAACCGATTCATCCAAGAATTTCAGAATAAATGGATTACATAAAGCTCCCGTGGATTTTATCATGAAATTTTGATTCAATTATTATTTCTAGAGATATTTCACTTTTTATGTCCAAAATTCGATTTTTGAGCATTTTAGCCGACTTGTGACCTACAATATTCAACGGATTCATTGAAAAATTTCAGGATGAATTGTTTAGATGAAGCTCAAGCAGCATTTTTCCGGAAATTTCGATCCAGTAATTACTTCTAGAGATATTTCACTTTTTATCCCCAAAATTCGATATTTTAGCATTTCAGTCAATCTGTGGCCTACAGAATTGAACCGATTCGTCTAAGAATTTCAAAATAAATTGACTACATGAAGTTCCAGTAGATTTTTTTGTAGGATATTTTGATTTATTGATTATTTCTACAGATATTTCACTTTTTATGTCCAAAATTCGATTTGTTAGCATTTTAGTCGACTTATAACCTACAATATACAACAGATTCGTTTAAAAAATTCAGGATGAATTGAATCCAGAGACGATTTTCAGGAAATTTGATTCAATAATTATTTCTGGAGACACTTTACATTTTTCACCTAAAATTCGGTTTTTTACCAGTTTAGTCGTCCCATAGCGTACGCTTTTTAACCAATTCGTCTAAAAAACCCTACGAGTTAACATTCATTATGTTGTTTTGCTAGTGTGTCATATAAATAGAAAAACTGTTTATAATTATAAAAGTCTACAAATAAAAAGGAGTGAAATCTCAGCAAAAACATCTACGATGCAAAAAATTCCGCTGAGTAAAAAATTATCAGTACAATTGAACCTAGTTCATGAAATCAAAGTCTGCCAAGTAATTTTAAAAAATACATATCTAAGTTTCAAAATGTAATAAATTGATGAAATTACAGAAATTTTGAGAATTTATTTAAAGGGAAAATAAATGAGAACTTGGCGAGGTAATTATTATTAAAAAAGGAGAAAATCTCGCCAAGTTTTTATTTATTTCCCCTTTAAATACATTCTCAAAGTTTCTGTTATTTTATCAATTTATGACATTTTAAAATTTAGATAGCCTTTACAATTACTTGGAAAACTTTGATTTCATAAACTATGTTGATTGTACTGATAATTTTTCACTTGGCGGGAGTTTTTGCGCCGTAGATGTTTTTGTTGAGATTAATAATATTTTTAGAACATCAGGCAACTAGAAAATGGCATTACAGCCCTGAAAACTATTTTGATGGTAGTTCGTACTCTGCAGTTTATTAATAGAGCCGACAAGTATAAACGACAGACTTGTTTTATTCGTGCAAGATCGGTTCATCCTGAACGTTTTTAGACGGCTTGAAATGTTGCGAATGATTTTTCCACGAACATGCATGAAAGTCCTAACTTGCTGTCTACTACTTCTTGATTGCTGTAGCAGTCAATGTCCATTGTTCAGTGGTGGCAGACCGCAATCGTCAGACTGTAATTGGCATGGTGGTATAATTGCGGTCAAATGATACACATATTATTGGCATTTAACGAACGAAGCGAACACGCTTCAATAATGCGATAATAATGATTGGGTCTGATTTCATTTATATTCAGAAACAGACTCTGTTGCTTCTAGTTCTGATCAAATTTAACTTAATCAAAATCCAATGTTATTATACTCAACGGGGTCTCTACCTTTTTGGGTGAAAAAAGCGATTGTTTGCAATTTTTTCATAAAGACAGGTTTATTTATTTCGTTACCAATATCTTAACATTCAATTGGCACATATTTTAAGAAGTCACAATAATTTTCTGATAATAAAAGAGTGATAAATAAGCGGGTTACAGCCAATTTACGAGGGATCCGAAAAAAGGCGTTTTGCGTTGAGTAAAGTGGCTCAAGTCTGGATCATCTGAGTTGAAAAATTCCAACGGCATTCGTTAGTAAACAGTTTTTTCCTGGGAGTGAACGAAACTAGATGTAAAAATATTTATTTTTTACTAAATGGCGGACTTTTGAAGTCAAAAGTCAATTTTTCGCAAAAAAACGCTTCTTTTTTGACCATAGAAAAAAAAGATCGTTCAGTCCCACGAGTTTTATATCTGAAATAACTGACAAAGATTTGGAAGCAATTAGCGAAGCCGTTCTTGAGATATCTTACTCACCGAATTTGAAAAACTTGTTTCGAGAAAAACGCGTTTAAGTTAAAAAAGTTGAAAACGTGCAGAAATAATGTATATATCATCTCAAAAATCTTTACTTACATAGACCACTGATTGAAGTCAGAACTTCTTCTTTTTCTTGTGATTTTTCGAGGTACTTTATACAGAAATTAACACTACAACAGCAACCAGTAAATTCGATGTATGCACAGTTGGGTGTTTACGCTTGAAGCCGCTTCACTTTAAATGGTATATCTCCGTAAATAATGCTCGGAACTTCATAAAATTTTCAGAGAATACTTTTGAAATGTTATCCCTTTAGAAAATGTAATAAAAAAAATCGATTTTCCGAAACCCAAAAAGGTAGGGCTCCCCTTAAAAACAAAAAAGTCGATCAGCTTTAATGTATGGGAAGGGTCACTGCAAATATCAACCTCTCAAATATTGCTACTATGAGATTCTAAATTACACTGAAACCTTGATTTAACGGTCCTCCATACACCGCCTTCCAAGATTTTGTGCCGGCGGCACTCGGTGATGTGGGGGTCGAAAGACTGAGAGAGAGGCGCTGTGAGCTCAGTGAAGTTGAGCAGTTCCGCAGCCACAAAGCGGGCAGTTCGAACACTCGCGTGTATGTTTTGCCCTCATTTTTACATACACGCGGAAAATTCTCTTTTCATTAATAAGTCTTCATTATTAAAAAAGGTCCATCCTTTATGATAACAAAAATCTACGTTTGTACAAAATACATTTAATAAATATCATGTATTCCTGCTGGAAATGGTTTATACGCCTCTGACTGTTTACGTCATACAAATTTTCGGAAGGGCGTCACTGCCATCTCAGGCCATACCTGAGACCAGCGGTATATCGTGGTTCCAGTAAATTTTATAGGGGAGATCGGGGTGAGATGAGCATAGTTAGCAGTTTCAGTGAAATTTTTGCAATGTATAGTAGTTTTTCAAATTGTAAGTGGTTCTTTACATTCTGTGAACCTTCATACGTGCTAATTTCATGAAAGACCAAGTGTTCCAAAGATATTAGTTACGTCCAAAATATAAAAATCATAAATTTTGCACAAGTTTCATCTCGCCCCATGCTTCGGGGTGAGACGAGAAATATATTAGGGCGAGATGAGACACGCTAACTATTTATTACTTTTTGTTAATGGATGATTATTTTTCGTGTTTTTTGTACACATAAAATATTTTTTATAATCTTCTGCAAATAGAAATCAGTATCACAATGAAACATTTTTGAAATGGACGTATATCGTTAAAATATATTATTTTCACGATTGAGGAATATATGATGATTATTCGTACCATTCATGTTCTGTCAAATGTTCAACCACTTCATTTTGAAGGTATAATTATGTCTCATTACTTGGAGAAAGGAATTTATGAATATTTGAAAGTATAAATGCAATTAATGGTCAATTCAATAAAAATTTTCCTCATATGGTTTAATTTTTCTAGTTTATAGTAACTGAATCAGAATCATTCAGATATATTTTTCCATAGATGTCTTTATTAGGACCTGCCGTTGAATTAACAATTATTTAAAATCTTTTATTCACAACATATTTCTACAATTTTTTAAGAATAATTTATAAAATGATTTTCTAAATTTTACACCTGAAAGACCATAATCTGTCACTGGATAAAAATAGGATTATTTTCTGTAAAATTTAAAGAAATAATTCCTAATATAAATTTTAGAACTTTTTTCAAACTTGTCAGTGTCAGTAAAAATCAGTCAAAGTAGGTGGCAGGCGCCTACAAAAAAGAGTTTCGTATCCTCACCTTAATTTTCCCTCACCTCACTTCACCACTTTCCCCTATTTTCCCACCCCTCCCCACACTTACCCTGTATTCTCGTAATTCCCCCTCACCTTAATTCCCTCACTCATCTCACTATTCCCTTCAACCCCTCCCCTCAACCCCCCACCCATCACCCCTCAAACCCCCTCCCACCTCATTCCTCCTTACTTACACTCATTTTCCCTCACTTTCCCTTATTTGTACGACGGACAGACACCCGACCGAAACCATAAGGGTTTCTGTCTGGGGCTACAAAACCTTAAAAATGAAAATTTCCCCTTGAATATGCTGAAAAAACAACTCCAAAGAAAAACCAGTTTTCTTTCTGTTATAAAATGCCACAGATTTTTTTGTTTTCGAGAAAATCAATATCATTAATCCTGTAATTCCTGAATAGAACAGCAACAAAAACCACATATCTTGAGAGGAAGTACAGTGTCTCATTTGACCCCGTATGATCATCTCGCTCCGGTTTCCCCAACAATATTTCAAGCACCTTGAGGTTTTTAAACGAAAAATTCGTTAAAAAGTAGAAGTAAAATAATAATAATTTTTTATTTCTAGAATAAATACTTTCATGAAATATTGAATTTTCTATTCAATACAAGGATTACAATTTTTTTTAAAATTAATATTTCAAGAAAAAATTGTCCAAAAAAATGTGGATTTAATGAAAGATTTGAAATGTTAAGTTTGACGCACAGCTGCTAAAAAGATCATAAAGAATCGATCTTTCACGTATCACAAAATAATTATCACACTATTAGCGAAAAGATTAAATTTC
This sequence comes from Melikaiella ostensackeni, assembly GCA_032362435.1. Classification (NCBI taxonomy): domain Eukaryota; kingdom Metazoa; phylum Arthropoda; class Insecta; order Hymenoptera; family Cynipidae; genus Melikaiella; species Melikaiella ostensackeni. The sequence goes on from JAUMHM010056015.1 coordinate 8,459, forward strand.
ACTATTTTTCTTGCGAAAATTATAAATATCAAAACATTGTTATTTAATTCATTTAACTCATTCAATAATAATAATACTTACAATATTAATGAGGAATTTTCCATTTGTAAAGCCGTTACACAGTGTGCCAAAAAGCACTCTCTTGGACAAAAATCGCTTGCCGGGTCAACTTTCGTCGGATTTATATATATATATTTTTTTGAACGACCGCAAGGCTTCTCAGGTATAACTTGTAACTGCTGATTTTTTATTTTAGTTAGAGCAACATTTTTTATTAATAACAAATTTATTTGTTTAATAACTTCTCAAGTGTGCCACTGTTTCAAAGCTTCTCAAATTTAATAAAATAGGCTTTAAATCAGTATAATAACTCTACAGAAATAATTTATTACGTGTTGGAGTAAGAAATTTTTTTTTTATAATGTTTGGAGCAAATTAATCATCAAGTGTCATTCTTCTTGTTTGCAATGATTAGTTATTGACATTCATAGTTTTTGCATAAAATATCAAAGAAATTAATGTATAATTACGATTGTTTGAAAATAGTTGCTTTTCTTCATTTCTTTAAACAATTTTTGTAAACAAATATACAGTTTGACAACGTCTGAATGAGCAGGCTTAATTTTTTCTGCAGAATGAAATTGAAATATCTTCTTAACGACTCCTTGTCGTCATATTTTGTAATTTGACAAAATGTTTTATTTATTCAAATAATTGTTATGAACAAGTGCCCATGATTAAAGTTTTTCCATGAATAGACTCAATTTTTTATGAAAGCGACTAAAAATTTCTTGCCAGTGACTTCTTGTTGTCATACTTTTCGAATTGAAAATAATCGTTAATTATTCAATCAATTTCTATAGACGAATGCACATTTTCATCTTTTTTCACATACGGTCTAATCTTTTTCAAGGAATCAACTTTAATTTTGTTGTGATAACTACTATTTAGAGTACTGATTTGTATTTTGAATATCAATCACAATCGCGTCTATCTTATGTGGAATAGGATTAAGAATTAAAATTCATATAACAAACCGAATATTCAAAAAGAGAAAATGATGGAGCAATGCAATAATTATTTACTTTATCTACAAATAATTGAGCAATATGTGCTATAAACTAAAAATGTCTCATATAAGTAAGTAGGCATTTTTAGTTAATTCCTTAAAAAAGAGCCCATTCATGGAAAAAAGATTGGAACGTGAATTTGCTTATAGAAATTGTTCAAATAATTAGCAGTTACCGTTACACCAAAAAATATGACATCACGAAGTCAATGGCAAGACATTTTTAGTCGATTTCATGAAAAAAATTAAGCCAATTAATGGAAAAAGGGTAAAAATATTTATTTGTGTGTAATAATTGTTCAACTATTTAACGTTTGCTGTCAACCGAAAAATATGACAATGAGAAGCCATTTGTAAGACATTTTTGATTGATTTCTAAAAAAAATGAGATCATTCCGGGAAAAGAGATCAAAATATGCATTTGTTTGGCACTGACTAGTGTTACGGAGTTCTCCGTAAGACTAACCCGGTCAGGTATAGCGCTAGGGCTAGAGTTATGGAAAATTCCGTAACTTTAGCCCTGAACGAGATGGAAAGGAGTTGATCTAACGGGAAATTCCGTGAAGGTAGTAAGTTCACATTTGTTTATAGAAATTGTTTAAATAATTATCATTCATTTTCAATTCGAAAAATATGACGACAAGAAGTCACTGGCAAGACACTTTTAGTCGATTCTGTAAAAAAAATTGAGTCTATTCATGGAAGAACGTCAAGCATGAGCATTTGTTTATCAAACTGTTTAAATAAATGAATAATGCTGTCAAATTACGAAATATGACAACGAGTAGTCATTCAAACGACATCTCCAACCTATTCCGCGAAAAAAATTGCGCAACTATTTCTAACTAATCGTAGTCGTACATCAATTTCTCCGATATTTCATACAAAGAAACTATGAACTATGAACTATGAACTATGATTATTATCCCAAATACAAATCAGTACTCTGAATAGCAAATATCACAGCGAAAGTGAAGTTGATTCCTTAAAAAAAAATAAGACCATTTATGGAAGAAGATCAGAATGTGCATTTCCTTACAGAAATTGTTTAAATAATTAACAGGTATTCTCAATTCGAAAAGTATGACAACAAGAAGTCACTGGCAAGACATTTTTAGTCGCTTCCGTAAAAAAATTGAGTCTCTTCATGGAAGAGCTTTAAACATGGGAATTGGTTCATAAAAATTCAGCCTACTCATTCAGACATTGTCAAACTGTATATTTCTTTACAAAAATTGTTTGAAGAACTGCAAAAGCGCAACTATTTTTAACTAATCGTAATTATACATTAATTTCTCTGATATTTCATGCAAAAAATATGAGTTTCAACATTTAATCATTGAAAATTACGAAAAAATGGCACTTTTTCATTAATTTGTTTATAATATTATTAACAATTTTTTTATCACTGCAACGCAAAATAGGTTATTTGCGTACAGTTTTTATACTGATTTGAGTCCTGTTTTATTGGATTTAAAAATCTTCAGAGCAGTGGTACACGTGAAAAGTTATTAAAAACGCAAAAATCATTTGTTATTAGATAAAAAATGTTGTTTTGACTAAAATAAGAAATTGGTAGTTACACGTTATACCTGGAAGCCTTACGGTTATTTAGAAAAATACAAATCCGTTGAAAATTGAACTGTCGAGCGATTTTTGTCCAAGAAAAGTGCTTTTTGACACACTGTGCGACACTTCTGGGTCATTCATTCTGCACGAAATGTCGAGATGTGAATGGGCTAAACCGGCAGTTGGTGGCATTTGACGAGAAAATGATTTTGCAAAAACAATCGAAATCGGTTTATATTTAAAACTCACGCATCGCATTTGAAAATTTTCATGGTATTTAAATGGGGAAAGCTCAGTGAAACCTTCAAAATGAGATAAATTTCTCGAATATATTCGAATTATGACGATTATTCAGGGAGAAGCAGCATTTCACGCAATGGAAAAAAGATGCGAAAAATTGATTATTTGAGAAAATTCAAAATAATGGCCGTCTCAATTTCTCAAAATGGAGCATTCTTCCAAAATTGTTGAAAAAATTCAAAAAACTATCTTATTTTGAAGGATTTTCTCAGTTTTCCGCTTTTAAATACCATGGTAAATTTCAAATGCAATGCGCGAGTTCTAAATATCAAGAGATTTTTTTGTTTGTAAAATCATTTTCTCATTAAATATTATCCATTCCCGGCTTAGCGTTCACATTTTAAAACTTCGTACACAATAAATCACCTCACCGTCATATATAATAATTAAAGTGTTTTCAAGTTGAAATGCCTCTAGTTTGAATTCCTTGAATTCGCAGAGCAATGAAACTTTGAAAATGAAATTCATGACCTTGAACTTCGATGCTGAAAATTTAATTTAACATATAAAATTAGCTTCAAGAGAGTTCTACGAATTTTTATCAAAGGCTGCAGAAAATATACGTGATTCTTTTGAGTTTAAATAAATTCATAAGACTACACGGAAAGAGAGTTGACTGTCTTACAGAGTTTTTTGTTTAAATCATGAAAACTGATTAGATGTGAAGGCATCATGGCACCAAAAAAATTTCCTTGACAACCAATGTGAAAATTGACATTCTGAAGATTTGAGAAATTGATGTTTTCTAAAAACCGCTTCTTTGTGTGCACTATTAGAATAGTTTAGAGAATTTATTTATCGCGATTGTCTGAACTTTGACACTAATGGTTTCTCAATTTATAGAAACAAAACTTTAAGAAATATATCCATATCATATGTTCAAAGCAGTCTCAAATGAAAATAAAATTATTTATTTGAGTTATGATTTTTCAATGAATGAAGTAATCTGCTGGTATTCATAGACAGCTTATATTTTTTTGTGTGTATAATATAACACTCGTTATGTGTAATACAATGGAAAACAATATTGCTATGATTCCAATTTCAAATTGTACAATTTAATCACTTCAAAAAAAATTATTTGAGTTGCATTGAGTCTAAAATGTTCAATATAATATGTAGAACATTATCACGTTTGAAATAATTCAATTTTGAATGCCTAGTTTTTGCGTGGCTTTATTTTTAAAGCGAATATTTTTTTCACTGATTACCTGCAGTCTTTAATATTTTTTCGGAACTTTTCAAGTGTGCAGAATTCCAATTCGAAATTATTATATATAATGAAATAGTTAAATTTCAAATATATGTATCAATATTAAATTAATAACTCCGAATGTTTATTCCGATATTTTTAATTTTGATATTGTGCCGCAAATTTGAAACGTTAAGTCAGTTTTGTATATAAAACTGTTCATCTTCAAACGATAATTTAAATTTTTTAATTTTTACGCAAAATTTTTCAGCACTTCAAATTCAAAATTTTTCAATTTCATCTAATATTATTATTTAATTTAAAAAAATTTGGAGGTGTTATTTGTAACTGCCAAATAAAATATTCTGCCAAGTTACAGCCTAATCTCAATAATTGACGGAATATACTGTGAAGGAATTACAGGAAATCCATCTTCGTTTACTTTCAACCGAGCTTTTAACATTGTTATATCATTAAGTCCTACAGTATATAAAATCTCGTCGTTTTGCAACCTCGCAAGCTGTTAAACAATTATTTTTTTCAGAGTAGAAAAATATGAGCGAAATATCCAATGAATAATGAATTGAATTAAAAAGAAAAAACACACGTTTTTCTAACATTTTCAGCTTTCTACGTGCATATGCACACTTTATGATTGTTTAAACTATCACAGAATTATTATGATAAATGTAGTGATTAGGAAACTTTCTCGATTTTGAAATTGGCATAAAGTTGTAGCTCTTTGCTGAAAGACAATTATTTAGACAATAAAAAATTATTTAAAAAGTTAATGAATGCCAGTGAAATATGGGACAAATAATCATTAAGAATAAAATAATTGGTTCAAGAGAGTAATAATTATAAAGTTATGGTTAACACACGTTCGTTGGAGTGCTTCTTATAAAGAATTTAACTTTTTATTTGACATTAATTCTACATATTCACATCTTATTACCACATTTTCAAAAATAACGCTTTTCACAACGTTATTTAAATGGAAGCTCTAGGGGCTATGAGTCATGCCTTTTTATTAACCGATTTTGTTCAAATTTACAGGGTATGATTTTTACGGGTCCATTAAAATTTTTAGGAGGTGGAATAAAAAAGTCTACCAATATTGTACTAATATGAATTAAAAACTAAAATTTCGTACATTTTAGGTCAAAATTAATTATTCAACTGAGCATTGATTTCAATTATTCTTTCAAACTGTGAAGTATAATTATTTTCAAAGGATACAATTCTGAAAGATTTAAAAATGAAGCCAAACCATTTTCAATGTTTTGTTATGAAATTATTTTATTTCAAATGCTTTCAGTTCAAAGTTGTTCAATTCTAAACGATTTCAGTTTGAAATAATTTAATTTTGAAAGTTTCAAGCTGAAAGCTCTTCAACAAATAGGCATTCAAATTTACAGTCTTGAACGACTCAAGAAGGGGAAATTCATAAAACTTTAATGATATTTGAAATTATTCTGGCTTTTGTATATAATAAACTAAGAAGGTTGAAGACTCCACTCCAGATTCAAATAAAAAAATGGTAATTGTAACAGACTTTATTATTTTTATTGAAACATACATCAAAATTTAAAAAGGTTAGAGGTTTCTCTTCGTCAAAGTATTGCAAGTCGTGCAAATAAAAAAGATATCAACTAAAAAAAAAATTAAAGAACCTAAGGAATATAAAAAGGAAAGCATCTCTGCGAACCAACTTCACTCTGCGATCGGAGTCTTTTAGATACGAACAATATGTATTAGATGCGTACGCTTGTAGATTATTATTGATAATCTTCACGATTTATCAGATTGCTTCTGTAGATAAAAATAAGATAAAAAGTTTTTTTTTTATATTTCGCGAAAAAGTGATAGTTTTTCCACCTGTTTTCTGTGTAAAAAATGACCGATTTGTTGTCGATGACATGGCGCATGTGCAGTGCCGACCTTTCCGGGCAACGTTGAAAAAAGTAGACGGACGCAGCGAAAAAAGTGACGCACACTGAAAAAAGTTAATAAAGTGTGAACTACTGAACGAACCCTGAAGTGGAGGTGAACTCACAACTATCGCCTTGTATCTAACTCCATCACTCCTAACCTTCCTGACCAAACATTACTACCAACTTACTGTTACGGCCATATTATTGCCATGGTTTTGACAATTGCCATTGTTATTGTTGCG
>JAUMHM010056035.1:0-14763 GCA_032362435.1 Melikaiella ostensackeni
CCCACGGAAAAAATTTCAAATACAATTGGCTGGGTCAGCTTATAAGATGCCTGGAAGGTGCGGGCATTAATAACAATCCAATTGAATTAAATGGTACCACCCTTGAAGGTCAAATTGTGGACATGGTTAACAGATATAATGAATACATGTTGTCTCAAGATTTGATCAGATTGGAAAATATAAATTTTAGTGTCATTTATAAACAAATTTTTTACAGTGACCCGCTACCTCAGCAATATCTGTCCGCACAATATATAACTCTACAAATACGTTTTGGAAAATAAGGGTGTTCTCCTTATTCGAATGATCACAGACAATTACTGTAGTGCTTGCGACCAGTAACAGTCTAATTCTGTTGTACATATACCTATAATTTTTAGAATTATATACATATTTTACTTCGTTTATCGTGGCTCTCTCTTACCACAGAAATTTTGTATTCTGAAAGGCAATAAAGATACATACATACATACATTGTTTTATATTCCTAATACAAAAATATGCTTACATGGGGGGGGGGGGGGGGGTGGTCAAGAATATCGATAAATTAAGCTTACGCAATATTTGATCGGCCCCTAAGTACCTAAACATTTTTTTAATTTTTTGACTTTTCTGCAGTTATTTTAATAACATGGCAAATCACTAAGGAGACAACATTTTTTTATTATTGCCAGAGTTATGATACTAAATGAGAAAACAAAATTGAAAATTTTTTTCTGATATCCTTCTAAAAAATTATCATTTTCTCTTCAAGTCAGGCCTTGATTCACGCTTATTAGACGTCGAATTTTTTAACCTTTCTTGCAATTGTATTACTTGCAATTTATAATTATAGAAAGTAAGGAACTTCCGCAGCAGCCAACAAATAGATGTTTCTATAATTTACGACGGCATTGTATGTAGAAACTTGAAAACAAAAATACAACTTTTCCAAAAATTTGTAAAATATTTAGAAAATTATAAACAGTAAGTACAATCCTATTTTTCTCAACGTACCTCATATTTGAATTATGAGGCAGAATTGATATTAATTTTTCATACCCACCAAAGGCCTTCATCTTTTCCCAACTTATATTGCAGTATATTTTACTATTATTATATACTATATAGTGATGAGGTCTTATCAGACAGAAATGTTGTCTTATTCTATTCAAAATATAGAAATACCTTTGCAGTCACCCGACTACTTATAAGCCGACTGCCAGTGTTCAGAAGAATTCGAGACCAAATCGTAAACTGTCGTCTAAATGCCTGGTCTATTTAGGCATTTAGAAGAATGAGCAGTTATTCTTCTGAACGCCTGCCTCTTTGTAGGCTCTCCAACATTTTATATTTAAATTCAGTTATAACTAATTAATAAAATATACTTCCACAAATTGTTGAGAATAATGATTTTCTGTTATGTTTGAAAATTATATTCATTCAAGTTCATTTTTTTTCCTCATAGAGGAAGCTTTATAATGGTGAACATTTCGAAAAACTTAAAATATTGATATTATTTCATCGACCAGGGTAATTAATTAATTAATATAGTCAGCGTTCCCGGTTCAAATCCGGGCCGGGGTAGATTCTTTCTCATTTCTCCAAAAATCAATTTGAACAGTAATCGATATACAAACGTCAAAATATTAATTAATTTCGAAAAATTTCGAATTTTGAATTGGAATTTAATTGGACGTTCATCAATTTAAAAATGTCTAATACGATGTTCTGAACAATTAAGCAGGTGTGTGTGTGTGTGTGTGTGGACGTGTTTGTAGTTCAGTCAGTTATGTATAAATACACTCGAACCCCGGTTAAAGAATCCCCGGTTTACGCCTTCCTAGAACTGCTGGCCAGCAGCGTATAGATAAAGGCGCAGTGCACGTATCCTCAGATTCGAACTCACGTTCGGAGATAGCGTAATATTAGGAAATGGTTCACACGTCCCTGACTGTTTACGTTTCGAGTTATTCTGTTTAGGCTAAAGGCCAGTGCGAAGCAAGTCCCCAAACTGGGCTTATATCGAGCTTTGAGTGTATACACAATAAAAAGTCTAAATAGAGAATGCCTAAATTTACCATTTAACATGCATCATTTGAACTCTGAATGCATTCCTTGTGACATTTAGTGAATATTATAACGTAAAATAGGTGGGCTTACGATATTTCTTGTACAAATTGATCGAATTCCAGGGAAAAAATATGTTCAGAGTTCAAATGATGCATGCTAAATGGTAAATTTAACGATTTACTAAAAAATCAAAATTGAAACATACTTAGAAATAAACAATGTTGTCATTTAATCTCAAGTAGATAATTTTCTTGGTAGTGATCCGAAAAGAGAATAAAATGAAAAAGTATAGAAAATTCAAAAAACCTCCTGTAGAAATCGAAAAAACATCCCTTTTTTGGAATAAAAAGTTAATTTTCGATTTTTTTTCAAATTCACAATTGTTTTTCTCACCAAACGGAAGCTTTTTCGGGGTGACCACAAAAACCAAAGGAAATTTCATGTTTTTTAGTCACCCTAGTACACAAACAAAAATTGCAAAAGAGAAAAAACTGTGTAGATGTAGAAGGTGAATTTATAGATTGCATGACGACACCGCGAACAACATTTTTTAAAACGCGTGCCTCGATTTTTTCTACACGGTGACTGATGTTATTCATAAATCTTGAACTTGAATTGAAAGAGCTTAAAGTTGGGTATCAATCTGCAATCCGTTCGAGAGAGGAGGATGTAGAATGGGAAAAAATCGATTTTTTTACTTAAAATATGAGTTGGGATCGTGCACATAATACATAACGCTTTTTTTTTGTTTGAATAAACACGACAAAAAAATTGCCGTTAGAAAGGACACAACGATATAAACAAAAGAAACGTGTTACGTATTATGTGCAAGGACAAATGAAGCTTTAGATTGATAAGAATATCGTATTTTTCCAAAATATATATCGATAAAATGCTGATCGATTTCTAAATCAAATAATTGGGCAAAAAGTTTAGGTAAAAAATGCATTAGGGGAAAGTGGGGCATGGTGCCGTTGCGGGGCACGGTGACTCTTACAAATAACGGCCGTGTTCGTCGATTTTAGTATTGGTTTTTTTTTTACGTAAAATAGCATCCTCAGGTACTAGAGAAGGCTATTTTATGAGAAAAACTAATATGAAGATCAAGAAACATAGGCGTTATTTTTCTTAGTCACCGTGCCCCGCACGGCACCGTACCCCACTTTCCCCTACCGTTGAATTATTGTAAGAAAATTTAATTTTTCTCTCTGTAACCTTATCTATCAAGCCGAATTACATAAGATTTTCACAACAAGTCTGTACTATTATATTGCCGATAAATATTGTAAGAAGTTTCGATATCCTGAATAAATAGTCCTTAAAATTGTATACCATTTTTGTCATCTCTGCATTTTTATTTTTTACACTAAATATGAAAAGTTTATAAAACTACTCAAAATATCGAAAATGCCTGCGAAATGTATTGAATCCCAATACTCATTCTTTCAATACTCATTATCTCAATACTCACCCTTTCAATACTCATTCTTTCAATACTCATTCTCCCAGTACTCATCCTTTCAATACTCATTATCTCAGTACTCATTCTCTCAATACTCACCCTTTCGATACTCATTCTCTCAAGATTCATCCTTTCAATACCCATTCTTTAAATACTCATCTCAATACTCACCTTTTCAAAACTCATTCTCTCAAGACTCATCCTTTCAATACCCATTCTTTAAATACTCATTATCTCAGTACTCATTCTCTCAATACTCACCCTTTCAATACTCATTCTCTCAAGACTCGTCCTTTCAATACCCATCCTTTCAATTATTTTTATTTCAATTAAATACTCATTATCTCAGTACTCATTCTCTCAATACTCACCCTTTCAATACCGTCAATACCGTCATTTTGACTATTATTATTACGAATAATTATTATTATTACTAATATTATTACAAATTATTTTAAAATTAATCAATTCGTGGGTCTTACATTTCGGCCAGCGTACCCCATACCATGAGGCACGGTGGCTGTCATATTACTGTCAGTTGATTTCAAGATAATGAATATTGTAAAACAAAGAGTGACAATATAATTATTCTTTAGTGTATAATGTAACGAGAAAAAAATGGCTCGAGACATGATCAACACTAAATAAATGTTTTCCTATCAATCCAAGTAAAGTATATCGCAAAACCTAGTTATAACCTCTTACACCCTGACAATTATATTTAGCGTGTAGATATCTGCAATTGACTTTAACAGATATCTCGTTTACCAACAAGTACCAAAGACGAAAAAATTCAAAACAGACATTGGTCAATAATATTCGAAATCCTATTTATTGACTTTAGTTCATATTTTCTGTGTACCCTAAATTAAGAAATATTGAAAGAGAAGAGGAATATTGAAATAAAATTTGAAAAGCAAATAAAGAATAAAAAAGTTTAGAAACAGTTCTTTTTTGGATTCGCGTTGTTAGTAACTGAAAAAATATGTGAGGATTTAGGATTTTGAAAATACAAGGATGTCTTTTCATGGAGCAAAATTAATGAGTTCAAAAAATAATTTCTAAACAATTGAAACTCCTATTGCTTCCATGTTTTGCCTCAAAATTGTCTTATACTTTATTATATAATTAGGTCAAATAGTAATTCGGTATTTAAAAAATTATGTCAACTTATAATTCGGTAAAATAAAAATTGTGTCAAATGGTAATTCGGAAATATAAAAATAGTGACAAATGATAATTCGATAAAATTAAAATTACAACAAAAAGTAATTAAAATTGAACATCTCGCGATCAAAAGGGGATGCGAGTGGATTCAACCTTAAAATTATTGTCCTAAAAGTCAATTTTAAAAATCGTTCAAATATAAACTTTAAGAACTGGTACTTGTAGAGAATTTCAAGGTGCATCTTTTGTTTCCCTTGCAAGAGTCTGTAGGTTTTGAAGTTTTCAAGTACATAATTGGTAAAGAGGAAATTTTTTAACACATAAAATTGCAATCTTTTTTCACCTCAACTCGCGTTAACTTATCTAATTTTAGAAATGTTTCAATTTTGTTACAAAGATGCTCCTTGGAATGCTCTGCAAGTATCAGTCGCTAAAATTAAAATTCGAACGCTTTTTAAAATTGACTTTCAGGACAATAATTTTCAGGTTGAATCCACGCGTATCGCCTTTTGATCGCGAGAGGTTCAATTAAAGGATATTGCGATTAACTCAAATGATTTTATGTACAATTAGTATATTAGGGAAAATAGAATTTGGAGAATATTCTAATAATCTATAAAAAAATATATATATCAAAAGGTACAAATTTCACCAATTATAATTTTTTTGCCGGTTTGCATTATTCAGCTTCTTTCTTACTACGGAATAAATTAATTTATTATTGTCTTTGGTTTTTCCGAATAATTTGCGCATCCGATCTGTAAAAGGATGAAAATGGAATGATTTTCATATTCATTTTTTGTTATTGACTTTTCCAACTTTTATTTGATTTCAACTTACGAAGCATTCCAGCAACTTCAGCCTGGTTTAGTTGCGGTTTGGTAGGGATATTCATCTTTTTGTGGAAGTTTGACACATGAAACATGATCGTAGTTAAATCTGAAGTGAACTCAGATACGGAACCCCTTCGACACCGGTTTAACTTTTCCTCCGAAAGTAATGTTTCTCCAATGTTTTAGAACATTTTCTAAAAAAAAAATAATATGAAACTTCAAAATATATTGGAAATAAGCAGAAATTCAAATCAAATAATCACCTTCAGTTCAAGATTTACCTTGTTATTCCTTTCTCTCATACAAGGAGACGAATTCTTCTCTCCGTTCCTCTTCTGTACTTCATCGAAGTTGAGAGTCTTACACGGTGACGAATTAATATGCAAAATATTGAATGATGGCATTAAGTGCATAATATAATACATTGTGGACATATTTTTTCATAAAATTTTTATGGCGAGATTCAATAGCATTTCCTTTATTACACTTACCAAATCATCACTTAGGGTTTTGTCAGTAAGACTGCTTGCATCGAAAGTAGCGGCAAATGATTCCTCACATGGTAGGTTCTCATTAGGAAAGCTACAAAATTCGTCCTTTTGTGTGTCATCGGCAACCTCATTTTTTTTATCCTCCATTTCCATTAATGTTGAAAAGGACGAATTCTCCCTTCTTTTTAAATTGTCCATAATTTCCGTTGTTAGGTTTTGGACCATCTTTGAATCGCCTGTAAATGATGACTATTTATTTCCAACAATTTTGTTGCAAATATAGTTAATTAAGATGTTATCATCCTACAGACTACATTAAAAACAATTGAAAACCTATTATTACCTTCTGCTCTTTGAAATGAAGCCCTTAATCGGAAATTTTCCCTCTTTAATTCATCCCTTTCAGCTTTCACAAGGACCAGCTGAGATCTAATTCCTTCAAATTCTTCATTCTTTGTTGCTAATCGTAAGTTTTCTTGTTTGACCTGATTCCTCTCAGAGATTGCGGCCTTCAATTGAAATTTGATGCATACGATGTTAGAAAAATGTTCTTTGGATTGAACATCCTGTGGTTGATCTTCTGCTTGGACTTCTGTTGGACTGCAACTTACACGATCGGTTTTCTTGTTTTGATTTCCAAAAGAATATTTTCCTGTACTTTGAGGCTTGCTTTGTCGTACTAAAATATATAAAAACAATTATCTACATTCTTAATTCACGTATATCACAGATGAATAGATCGATTGATTAAGGCTGCTGACCTTCGGCTTTCGTTTTATTTTCATTGCGTCTTGATTAATGTTTCTTTCAGTATCAGTGCGTACTTTCTTTGCAAACATTTTCCTGTCGCTTTTTCCAACGTTGGTTACGCCATAGGTGATTAACGACTTAACTTCTTCCACCATTTCGGTATAATCTACAATATATATTTTTAATATTATTATTTATTATAAATATTTGTGTAATCAAAGTTTTATAATTCCGGACATTTAATGTGAAACAATTACTAGACAAAATTACGGATTTATAGAAACATTTGTTTAAAATGATGCCTTACCGCCTTTTGACAGAATCTTTGCCACTACCCTCTGCCATTCGGAATCTTTCAAGTGCGTTATAGTCTTTGACATCGAAGAAGTTGCGCCTATTTCACACTTTGGCCACATCAGATATATTTCAGTACTATTCTTGATTATATCTTGTATTCCTTCCATTGTAAATCGCGGTTCTATTGTCCATTCCAAGTACCCTACTGCTATCTTGTTGCTCTCGTTTGGAAATTCACAAAGAATGCACTTTTTGTCATTCATTCTAAGTTGGAAAGACATAAAACACACAAAAATTAGAATTATGAAAACTGAAATGTCAAGTATAGATATGTCAGTATACTCATTATTATATATGTGAAAACGAGATTCGAAATTAGTTCCAAAAGCTAATTCTTGACTGCGTGTGATATTTATTTTCAAAAAAAGCAGCATTACGTTCAGAAGATATCTGCTAATTTTGAAATTTATTGTTTCTTAAGCTTTTGTGGTAACACAAATAGCGAAAAAATTGTCCATTTTTTAATTTTTTTCATCATTTTCTAGGACAAAATGTTTATATGCTCAGTATGGCTAGGATTTAATGTGCGGGGCTGAACGGACAAATATAATTTTTACCTTGTGTACTTCATTTACAAAACAAAATTGAAGTAACAGAAAAAAAGGAATAATCTTTCTCTTTATTTTCCTTGAAGTACGTACATATATTGCCTGTAACATTTAATAGCGCACATTTGTTATTCGGCGCTATTTTCTGATTTCATAAACAGATTACATGTAAATAAATGTTTGGTGTGGCCATTCATATGCAGAAAGAGTACGTTTTTTATTTTCGAATTATCCTTTACAAGTCTTCTACAGGTTGTTTGGAATAAAATATATAAAGTGCCCCGAAAATGCCTCTGTAACATGTCCCCTCATGTCCGAGGTGTACTTTATAGTTCAATAGGAAATATACAATTAACTATTTTTAAATGTATGATTAATGGTTTAAAAACTTATTTCAAAAGGTTATACAATTTCTATCATTACTCTTTAATTTAAGTGTAATGTATAGAAAACAATATTTAGTGAAATATGGATGTCCACGAAACCCGTGTTTTTGTTAAGTCGACACATAAATTGCTATCATTTCATTACGAGGAACAGCTTTTTAGGTTCGATATCAGAGTCCACTTGAAGGAAAAACATATCTCTACTCACTTGCCAAGTTAGAAGAGAAAAAATATAAAACTTTCATTGCAAACTAGGAGAAATTCCAAGAAAACTTTGCGTATTTTAATTTGCATCCCTCAACGTGACTGGTAATAAATTGATTATTTCGGAATCCTATTTTAAACATTTTGGAAGACTTTAAGTGTTGTTCTCCATTGACGTAACCTTACTTTTGGCTTTTCTTTAGAGAAAACCGATAATAAATTATTACCATCTCGAACAATTGTTGCCAAAAAGGTATTAAAACGTTAGGTTCTTAGATGATTAATTTTACTTTATATACGGAGATATCAAAAACAATACATATAATATAATATTTTAACGTTTTGATATGAAGCTTATTAACCGAATTTATTTTATTTGGAAAAAAATGTTCTGCTTCTTTATATTATATAATTATTGTGTCTCTTTATCTTTCTTATTCTTTAAAAGGCCGTAGCTGGATAAGCATAGGTGGATTGCCCCTGCTTGTTTTGGTTCATATTTTAGGGGTAAGTTCCTACCATTATAATATTAATTTACTCCAAGTGCCAACTTAAGAAAAAATTTATACAAAGCTTATAGGCAAATTTTGAAAAATAAAAAAATTCGAATTTCTCAAAATTGGCTCAACCGATTTTGATGGGTCAAACGTATGTTATATGGGGTATTACAGCTACTAGTAATAAAAATTGACAATCAGTTCCTTCAAAGAGAAGGGGTTAACAAAATTAATTTATTTTTGTAAAAATGTTTTCGTAATTCATTTTTTGTTGCAACATTGCTATTTTCTTTCTATAACATACTCATATCCAAGGAAACAACATATATTTTGTAGGATAAGACCAAGGGATTACTTCATGGTTAAAAAAAAAAAAAATTATGGCCCCCTCAAATGTGTGTAATTTAATGAGAACGGGGAGCCAAGCTCATTTTTAGCATATACATTTCTTAAAGGTGTTAGCTACCCTTGCAAATCACCTATTATCCAGGCATGCAAAAGACAGGTTTAATTTTCCAAAATTACCAACTGAATAACATGAAATATGTTCTTTTTTACGCCTTGAATTAAAAGTCAGGTGAGACATTTCAGAAAGACCCCTAAAACCACCCAATTATAGACTGGCTGAGGCCGTTCGGGATAATCCTCGAAAGCCACCTTTGATACGTTTACACCTGCAATGTTAAAAATGGCAAGTTTTATTTTTGATATTTGAAAACTGAAAAAGCTGAAAAACCTCTTTTCATGTTCGGAATTACAGGTCCGGTGAGTCCGTTGGGGCTCACCCTTTAAAACTACACCTACTGTATGCACACCTAAAATATTACTAACGACGAGCGTGATTTTCGATATTTTCACTTCAAAAAACGCAAGAAATCTTCTTTTTTTCTGCCGTGAATTATAAGGCTAGGTGAAACTTTCAGAACGGTTTGGAACCATTCAGACACACAAAAATAAGTTTTTTGACGTTTTTCAATTTTCGAATATCGAAAATCTTTACTTTTACCCAGTCTATAATTCTGAGCATAAAAAATGAGACTTTTGACGTTTTTCAATTTTCAAATATCGAAAATCAAACCTGCTATTTGTAACATTTTAGGTGTACATCTGGTAAGGAAGGTTTTTGAGTGTTTTCCGGAACGGTCCCATCCATCCTATTATTCGGGGGATACAAAAAGATTTTTAACGGTTTTTAATGTGCAAATATGGAAAGTTAAACTCGTCATTCTTAACATTTTAGGTGTGCATACAGTTAGGGGTGATTTTTGGGGGTTTTCCGAACTGTCTCACCAAGTTTTTAATTTGGGGGATAAGAAAGAGGATTTTTGGCATTTTTTAATGTGCAAATATCGAAAATCAAACCTGTAATTTTTGAAATATTCTGTGTGCATATAGTAAGGGTAATTTTTATGAGTGAGCCGGAACAGTCTCATCCTGCCCATAATTCGGGGCATAAAAAATGAGATTTTTGATGTTTCTCAATTTTTGAATATCGAAAATCAAAGCTGCTATTTGTAACATTTCAGGTGTACATCCGGTAAGCAAGGTTTTTGAGTGTTTTTCCGAACGTTGTCACACAGCCTACAATTCGGGAGGTAACAAAAATAATATTTTTGACGTTTTTTAATTGCCAAACATCGAAATTCTGACTTGGAATTTTTACCATTTTAGGTGTGCATATAACAAGGGTGGATTTATAGGGGGCTTCATGAAATGTCTCACCCAGCCTTCAATTCGAGACATAAAAAAAGAACATATTGCATGTTATCCAATGGGAAATTTTCGAAAATTAATCCTGTCATTTGCATGTCTGGATGATAGGTGATTTGCAAGGGTAGCTAACCCCTTAAAAAATTGTATTCGCGAAAAATGAAGTTGGCCCCCCTTTCTCATGGAATTACATACATTTGAGGGGCCATAATAAATTATTTATTTTTTTTAACCATGAAGTAATCCTTTGGTCTTATCCAGAAAAATATATGTTGCTAGCTTGGAAATGAGTATGTTACAGAAAAAATGGCGATTTTGCAACAAAAAATTCACTACAAAAAAATTCTTACAAAATTACAAAAAAAAAATTTGAGCCCCTTCTCATTGAAGAAACTGATTACCAATTTTTTTTAGTAGCCTTAATACCCATATATAACACATATTTGACCCGTCAAAATCAGCTTAGCCAATTATGAGAAATTCGAATTTTTTTATTTTTCAAAATTTTTCTACAACTTTTGGAAAAAGTTCTTTGAACTTGGCACTAGCGCTAAATTAGTCTTATAATGATGTCAAAATGCTTCAGTAGTGCTACAAATGATTTTATAGCGTTAATACTTTCAAAAGCTCTTTTTTCGGTGCTACTACATCTAACTGACGCTGCAAAATACAATTTTGAGAAAAATTCTCTTATTTCAAGAGTGCCCTACAAACAATCATTAAAGATAGGGAAAACAGGTTTTGGTTTATTTCAAAGGACCTATTTGTCTGACAGAAAAAAGTTTCAGTTACAAAATTTAGGTTTCATAAAATTCTACAAAATAAAAGGTTGTACGTAAAAATTCGTCCACTTGGAAAAAAATAATAAACGCTTAAAAGTGTCTTTTTTTAATATGCAATTATTTTTGCAACAATCCATCAATAATTTTGAAACTCTCAGAAAATACGCGTCTTGCAACTCTTGAAACGTGCGCAAGATTCCATCCCAAAATAATTATCAGTTTTGTCAAGAAGTCATTTGTTATTAAAAAATTGGCTTTCTTTCAACATACTTTCAACATGTTTAGCCGATAGGATATTAGCTTAAATAAATGATTTTGCTCTGAATGTGTTTTACAATCAAGTACATGTAGCAGCAAAGCGACTTTTAATAATAAAACTGTACAAAAGTGGCTACAAAAATATGGTACGTTTTTTTCTCATAAGCAAATTAAATAACTCAGTCAATTACCACTTTATGGAATCGAGATAAAAGCCATTTGACAGGTGTTACTTTCACACAAGTTAAATAAATTATTTTATTTTCCGTCAAGGGGAGGGGAGGAGATTAAAAAAAAAGAATGACTGCTGTTGCAAGTTTAAACATATGAAGCTCAAATTGACATCAAAAAAGCAATAAGAGTTGTACCACTTGTCATAAAATTTACGAGGCAGTGCATTCCAATTTTATTGATGATAATTGTGATTGATAAACTGCAGAAAACTATCTTCCCGAGTCCAGTCGGTTTTCCGAGTGTCGAGCTTGAATGTCGACATTGGATATCATCGAGTGTACACAGTACACGTTGTAGGGTGGACCTTAATTTTCACTTTTCAAATTTCTCTGCTGTCACCCGCCCCTCCCAGGTTTTTTCAAATGCCCAAAAAAAATTTCAAAATAAAGTTTCCCATTGCTTTAAAATGGGAGAGTCAGCTTTTTGTGAATCTAATATTTAAACGCGATGATATGTTACAAATAATCCCGTGTTGAGTATATCGTGAATGACTTTAAGGGCCTTCGAAATCATGGGGAAATCCTAAATGTAAAACTGAATCCAAACGAAGAAGCCATTTTGTCTAGTTTTTTGCATACATAATCTGAAGAATAACAACATTTGCGGACCAGGCAGTTTTTTGCAGAAAAAATTATATTTTTTATGTAATAATCAAATAAAAAATCCAATTTGGGGAGCCGACGTTCAAACTGGAGAATACTTTCCCGAAAATCGATCAAAACTCGAAATGCGTAGAAATTCAAAATAAAAAATATGTGGTTCTACGCATCAAGACGCATCTTTTTTCATTCAAATTTCTTGTATTCGGCAAATATTTGTGGAGATAAAAATTGAAAACCGTCATTTTCGCACAGATCGAAAATCAATGTTTCTACGCTTATGAATGTAATTGCGAGTTATATTTTAAAAAACACTTGTGCTAGAGGGATAAAACTTTTTTGGGGTACTTTTAGTATGAAAGTTCGCCGTTAGCATTCCAAAAATTTTGACTTTTCTAAACAGTGTAATTTTACTGACTTTTTAAAATTTTAGGACTGAATTAAGGGGGAGGGGTTCCACTTGTGCTAGAGGGATGAAACATTTTTGGGGTACTTTTAGTATGAACTTTCGCCGTAAGCATTAAATAAATTTCGACTTTGCTAATTAGCTTAATTTTACTGCATTTTTTAAACTTTAAGGGTGAATTAAGGGGAGGGGGTCCACTTGTACTAGAGGGATGAAACTTTTTTAGGGTACTTTTAGTATGAAATTTCGCCGTAAGCATTAAAAAAATGTTGACTTTTCTAATTAGTGTAATTTTACTGACTTTTTCAAACTTCAGGGCTAAATTGAGGGGGAGGGGTTCACTTGTGTTAGAGGGATGAAACTTTTTTAGGGAACTTTTAGTATGAAATTTCGCCGTTAGCATTAAAAAAATTTCGACTGTTCTAATTAGTGTAATTATACTGAATTTTTGCCACTTTAGGGCTGAATTAAGGGGAAGGGGTTCCACTTGTGCTAGAGGGATGAATCTTTTTTAGGGTACTTACAAAATTCAAAATTTTTTTAATGCTCACGGTGAAATTTCATACTAAGTGTACCCTAAAAAAGTTTCATCCCTGTAGCACAAGTGGAACCCCTCCCCCCTCAATTCACCCCTAAAGTTTCAAAATTCAGTAAAATTACACTAATTGAGAAAGTGAGATTTTTTTCACTGATTATGGCAAAATTTCATGCTAAAAGTACCTAAAAAAAGTTTCATCCCTCCAGGACATGTAGAACCCCCACCCCCTTAATTCACCCCTAAAGTTTCAAAAATTCAGTAAAATTACGCTAATTTGAAAAGTGAAAAATTTGTCATTGATTATGGAAAAATGTCATGCCAAAAATACCTGAAAAAAGTTTCATCCCTCTAACACAAGTGGAATCCCGCTCCCCCTTAAATCACACCTAAAGTTTCAAAAATTCAGTAAAATTACACTTATTAGAATAGTCAAATTTTTTAAAATTTTTACGGCGAGATTTCATACTAAAAGTACCACAAAAAAGTTTCACCCCTCTAGCACAAGTGGAACCCTCCCTCAATTCATCCCTAAAGTTTCAAAAATTCAGTAAAAATACACTAATTAAATAGGTAAATTTTTTTTCACTGATTACGGCGAGATTTCATACTAAAAGTACCCCAAAAAAGTTTCATCCCTCTAGCACAAGTGGTACCCCCCCCCCTTAATTCACCCCTAAAGTTTCAAAAATTGAGTAAGAATACACTAATTAAAAAAGTAAAAATTTTTTCACTGATTATGGCAAAATTTCATGCCAAAAGTACCTGAAAAAAGTTCCATCCCTCCAGCTCATGTAGAACCCCCCACCTTAATTCACCCCTAAAGTTTCAAAAATGTAGTAAAATTTCGCTAATTTGAAAAGTGAAAAATTTTTCACTGATTATGGAAAAATTACATGCCAAAAGTACCTATAAAAATTTCATGCCAAAAGTATCTGAAATAAGTTTCATCCCTGTAACACATGTGGACCCCCCTTAAATCACCCCTAAAGTTCAAAAAATCATTAAAATTACACTAATTAGAGAAGTCAAAATTTTTAAAATGTTTACGGCGAAATTTCATACTAAAAGTACCCCAAAAAAGTTTCATCCCTCTAGCACAAGTAGAACCCTCCCCCCCCTTAATTCACCCCTAAAGTTTCAAAATTCAGTAAAATTACACTAATTAGAAGAGTCAAAATTTTTTCGATGCTTACGGCGAAATTTCATACTAAAAGAACCTCAAAAAAGTTTCATCCCTCTAGTACATGTGCTACTGCTACAACTGAATTTTTGAAACTTTAGGAAAGCAAAATCACGTCAACTTCTTTTCTGCGCTTATTTTAAAATATTTATAGCGCTTTTCCTACATTTTCCAGTTGTAGTTTGTGTTTTTGTCCGCGGAATTTCTCGGTTTAAAAGTGTAATTAGTTCTTGAAGTCTTGTTTCAAAGCGAAGGAACAAGTGTTGCGCAATTGAAATATTCCATGAGTACTGAAATGACAACAAAATT
>JAUMHM010056073.1:0-14762 GCA_032362435.1 Melikaiella ostensackeni
GGGAACACAATATACACATGTTGTACAATCATGCAACTAGCCATTATGACGTTGTTTCAAGTATAAAGGGCCTCGCATGCAAATCATATTTCTGTGCTCTTGTATTGTAGATTATAGCAATAAGGAAAACATAAATGTGGTAATACTTACTACACGACTTGTTTGTATGAACACGACTACAACCATGGTTGCTATATAGCACCCATCAAAACTGGCGAGAACTATAATTCACAATCGACAAGTTTCGTCTTCTACGACTTTGAAACGGGACAAATGAAAACCGTAACGGGTGCCCCCACTGGCAAGCCCGTGACAGAACCACGAAGCATATTTCAAAGGCATAGTGGTCATAAGACATAATGCTAAGGAGTTCGAGAAAGGTTACACGATTAATGCTGTGATTATAAAATTGCAGTACAGAGTTAAACAATTCTTGTCTCGTAGGATCCTGAGACACGCGGTGGTTATTCTAGTGACTACATTGGACATGCGGTCCAGCCTGGGCCAAAAAGCCGGTGATTGGCCACTTAAGCCCTGCGGCGATGGCCACAGCTGTTTTTACGCCGCTACCAGAAATACAAGCTAGACATGATATCTTGAAGATAAAATAATTGTCGGCGAAGATCCCTAAACTGTGGTGCCTCGTTGTTCCCACAGTGGGAACGCAGTGCTCTCAAAAAAAGAGAGCAGATGTCCTCAATAGAAGGTGCGTTGTGCTTTCCTGTTTAAAGGAGCAGTAGAACATGTAAGGACAGCAGTCGTTCAAAATTTCTTTTAGCGTTGTTGCTGTGATACATTGCAATTGAATATTCACAGGCGATTTCTTAGGCTGTTTAAGTTTTATTATCATTTCACAGAGAAACTGGCAGGACTTTTTTCAGTTAATTTCAAAAGAAATTGAACATATTCATTGTAATATTGGTTTAAACCACCTTAAACACTACGTGGGAGCTCGGACTGTACACCGTTCTACAGCTGTGATTTTCGTTCCCACGTGAAAAGTTCAAACGTAACCAAGGAATCTAAGCAAACTAGAATTAAATATGATGTTCTCTGCCATGGATGCAAGGGCTCCGTTAACAACGCATTGCTTTGGCTGAAGGGAAGGATTCCCTATCATCAGTCTTGTGCAGGTCGTACAAGATTTCTTGAAAACGGTGCCCTCGCCAAGTGTTGCGCTACAGTCAATCCTCGACTGGATAACGTCTCATCACCTTTCAGCAGCCTCACGTCTAAGTTGGATAGTCTATCCACCAAAATTAAGAATGCTATTGAGAGAACTGGAACTAAATAGAAAAGGATCGACAAACTATCCAATAGAATGGAAACACTGGAAGGTACGACAAATAAACTCCAGTTACAACAATTGCACAACCAAAAGATGGGCGATAAAAGCATTGCACGAAATTGTGTAGTCGTATTTGAACAAAGAGTGTTAAGGAGAAAAAATCTAATCCTTTGCGGTCTTCCCGAGTGTGCATCGCCTGAGGATAGCGCCTCTCCTGTTAACAACAATCCTTCATCCTTGGCAAGCGAAAATTTCTCATGCATTATCCCCGGAAACCTGCATAAGAAAGCGAAAATTTCTAGAAGCGGTATCTTTTCACAGCTGTAAGTAAAGCCTCGGCCTGTAAAGATTGTTCGCGAGTCAGAAAATTCTGCGCATGTCCTACTACGCATATTCTTGAAAATTGAAACGGAATCCAAAAACAGCTCGTTTAAAGCCTTTGGATCACTATAGACAAGACGAAGATGCGGCTTGATAAACTATCTCGCATTTTGACGACAGGAAGGACCTCAAGTTGATGCTTGCCAAGGATTTCCAAAGTTCATGAAAATGAGAAAAAAAACACGATCTTCCCGAAGCAGACGACGCTGGTGACAGACAATGCTCTGAAAACACACATCCTTCCATAAGCGGAAGTAATTCTCCTATCGACTGCAGCGCACGCTCCTGTGACAAACCATTGTTATTGTATTATGTAAATGTCAGCGGCGTACGCAGGAAGCTACACAAAAAATTACGTATGTCAATTCCAATGTGTCTACGATCAGTTGCAGCACTGTCCAAAACGTTGCTCCACAAGGATATTATATCCTCTGAACTAGGCTTTAAGGGTTTTGACGTTCTTCGTGGCGATCGCAGTTCAAAAACAACAAACAACATAAGAGAAACAAGCGACAGCCTTCGTGGTGGTGGGCCACCATTCAAAGTTTAGGGTGCGCTCGTCTCTCCACAAATATTGACAAGTTTCAGCATGTTCTAGTTAAAATTACATTATTCTAGCTAAACTTATTTCAGGAGTATTTTACACTCCACCGAACTCTAATATTAGTAAACTTAATAACTCCTGCACATTTCTTAAAGAAGTGTCAAATTCCCTGCCGTCAGACTCTGTCATAATTCTTGGTGATCTAAACATTATTTATGCAGACTGTAACTGATAGCTATATGCTCTCACCCAAGCGAAAATGAATGGGCTCATCTCCTTGCATCATTTCCTCTTCGGTTCAGTCTAGAGCTTATTCAAATGACCTCAGCAGAAAAAGAAAGCTCATGATACTTATAAGCAGACACGTAGTTTCAGTGATTACCAAAAATTTTCAGACATCAGAACCCACTGTGAAAAACTACCAGATACTTGTTACAAGAAGTACATTACAGATACTGAAAACTTTATTATATCTAATCTGAAATCCTTCTAGAACTACTTTTACACTGTAAATAAAAACAACCATCTACCGAACGAAATGTTTTTGGGTGTCGAACAGGCAGACTCTAGTGAGGGCATAGCTGGCCTGCGTACTTTGATCCGACCGATGTCATTGAATTTTATACTGTTTAGATTATCAAAGAAGAAATTGAATTCACCGTAAAAAATCTGGATCCCCACGAAGGTTCTGGTTCCGATGGGGATCCCACCTCTTTTCTAAGGTCATGCTGCTCCTCACTGATTGAAACATTGCAAATAATATTCAATAAATCAATCGTAGAGGACTACTTTCCGATTACTTGGAAGAAAGGAATAGTTGTTCCTATTCTTAAAGATGGTGATAAATATGATATTATGAACTATAGACCAATAATGACTACTCTAAAGCTTTCGATAAAGTAGACGATGTTATCCTCGTAACAAAGCTCGAGGCGCTCGCAAAAGGTCAATTCTCTAAACCATTTCTAGCATCATTTGGAGTCCTCCAGGGTTCGCACCTTAGACCCTGAAGTTTTATCCTGTATGTTAATGATATCTGCACAATAATAAAGTTTTGTTCATTTTTACTATTCGCTAACGACCTCAAACTGTATAGTGCGATCAGCTCCCTTTCGGACAGCGTTGGAATGCGAAATGAAATTGATCGTCTTCAAGTGTTAGCTAAGCGTTGATCGAGAAAAAACCGAACCCATCGAGATCAACGATGAAACCAACTCAGAATATTAGAATAGTGTTATTTGAAGTAGAAGCACTACGGTTGTCTAACCTTTTCCAGTCCAGATGCAAAAAAAGGTCACCTGCGGTACCAATTTTGAGTCATCATTGTACCCATTCAGGCGAAGGAATGAGCAAACACTTAAAATATAGTACTGAGTGATGTCTATCGATAGCACTGGGGTTGCCTCATTCCACCTTGTCCGCAACCCTTGGCCTCCTCTTATCATGTTTAAAATATCGGGCAACCCACTTTCAGAATCGTAAAATGGCCCAGAGGGGTAAGTATGTAACAGTTTCCCCCGCACGTGTCAGGCTCTAATTGATGTCATAGGTGGACACTTATGAGATGTGAAATTCCTCCAACTCTGGACCTTGAAATTGCATTTTTGGATGTGCTATTGAGAGGGGAAGAAAACAAAAAATGTAGTTTTTCTCGAAAAATTCTCAGCCGATTTCGATAATTGAAATATGTGTTCTAGATTCTATTGCGACACTTTTCTAGAAATAAGTATGAAAAAAAATTTTTTCGACAAAGATGCGGAAACAAATTTTTGAATTTTCCAAAATTTTTTTTTCAGTTCATGTTTCAGAGATACACTTTCAATTATAGATTCGAAAAATCCTAGAGCTGTCTACTAGAAAATATATTTCTACCAAATTTGTCGTAAAGGGTTTTTTTTGTTCAAAAAATCATTCGAAACAAAAAAAAAATTTTGGCTGATTTTTTAGTCTCAAAATAATTTTTATTTTTTTCTAGAAAATTGTCACATTAGATTTAAAAACTTTTTTTCTTATTCAAATCGGCTAAGCAGTTTTCGAAAAAAAAAAACTTTTTTATTTGACAATGATAGAATGTCTCCTACCTCTTTCCAACGAACGTTAGTGTCGTCTCTATCGCTTTCTAGCAAAAGTGAAGGTTAGTTCATTTGTTAATGCGTTGTGTGCCATGAGCATGTTGTGTCCATGAGCAGACGAGACCACGATTATAGTGAGAGAAGTACACTACTCAACATTCCAAAAATTACCTCAAAGTTTCTACTCGCAGACTTGAGCTTTCTTTTTAACATTCTAAGCAACAATGCCGACTGCCTGCAAATTTTTGCCAAAATCAATCTACATGCACCTATAAAGCTACTAAGAAACAGCACCTTATTTAGTCCACCTTGTCATCGCCCTAACTATGACAAAAACGCTGTGTAGTCCAGGATATGTAGTGGAGCCAACTTGCTGTGCGATAGTCTCGATTTCTTCGATAACTCCACGACACAATTCGAATTAGCTCTCAAAAGCATTCTTCAATTCAGAAAATACCGCGGCCTAAAAGTATGTTTTTTTATTCATTCTTTGTAGAAGAGGTAGTTCTGAATATCTGTTTAGCATTTTATTCTAATGTAAATTTAGACTACTTAGATACCTAATTTTTCACCCGTAATGAAATTCAAATTCATGGTTTCCCGTCTTAAGTGCTAAGGAGATGAGTGGTGTTGGCGGTAGAGGTGGATCTAGTTGATTTTACATATCCAATAATTTTCGATGGTCAAAGACATTCCTATATATGGAAAATGACGCAGTTGTCAAAACGCACTGTAACCCTTCTTAATTTCTTAGAATGCAAGGGATAAGTGTTCTCATCGGTATCACCTTCTATGTCTCAAAGGATCGTCAGTATGATTATTTGATTGTCCAATCGGTGTTGATGATCGCATGCATGCCCTTATATGGGAGTTTGTGCAACAATGTGCATGCGTCCTCTTTTTCCGATGTCCCTATTCCTCTTGATTCATGGGCTTGTGTCGGTATCGAAAATATTTGGGAGGAAGATTCAAAGTTTACTACAGTGGCATATGGAGATTCTAGTCCAGTTTAGCGGACCTGCTATGCATAGAAATGCCAAATGAGTGAATTTGTTTATAGAACTTGTTTATAACAATGTTGCGATGACAAATATTGGATGGCGGTTAAGTGTATAAAATTTTTCTCCTTCGGGTGAGAAGGAATGATTTCACACAAAGAAAATGCGCTATGCATAGAAATGCCAAACATGTGAATATGATTATAAAAATGGTTTATAACAATGACAAGTTTTTTTTTAGAAGAAAATATTTCTCGTATGAATTTTATTCTTCACGTGAAAATAATTAATTTCGCAGAAGAGGAATTTTTTTTATGCATGAAAATGCCAAATAATTGAATTTTTTTATAAATTTGGTTATAAAACTTGTTCAAACTATTAACTATTATTGTTGTTTGGTGTTTATTCACAATTAAGACATCATTCTTGTATATTATAGTAACTAAATCTATGTAATCAATGCATTTAAATTCTGAAAATGCAGCAGATAACTGTTATATCAATTAATTTGTTTAAAACAATTCAAAAAATTACAGGAAATTCATATGAAATCAAAAATTTCTTTCAACGAAGGGCAATTCACTCATTTTATAATTTTTTGAGGAAACATCGTTAAGAAGGGCTTAGTAGATAGCTCAAATATAAGCAGTTACATTTTTCGAGTTGAATAACAAATTAATACTGTGCGGCGATGCAACGCGGCGTCGCAACCGTCTATATAATATGCTTGCTTATTGTGAATTAATAAATAATTATAATAGTCACAGAACTTGACACCTCTCCCTCTTATGTTTGAGCCTCGGAATGTAATGACCGTGATCACACTTGTTTTTAATTTACTGAAATATAAATTTATTTGTATGAATCATTTATGAAAAGAAAAATAAGGATCAGGTGTACACGAATATTCCATGATGAATCTTAACATCTAGAAACGCACGCTTTGCGTACGAGGAAAATACTGAATATTATGTTGCGATGTCTTTTAGTTCTTTTTGTCTAACTCTAATACAATAGTTAACATATACATAAAAAAAATTAGAAGTTACAGTTTTTGTACAAAAAATCTATATAAGAAATTAGTCTACTTAATTTTGATTTTTTCCAGGGCCTTGACAAATTATTGCCCTGAAACCTCTTTGATATTCACAAGAGTTGGTCTTTTTTTATTTTATTTTTTCTGTATGTAATTTTGTTACAATATTATTCTTTACTTATAAAATTGATTTCTTTTTAAAAACAATAGTCAATCAAAACAATAGTATGTCATTATGAATACTTGAGTTGATGTTAGCAACTAAATTTGGGTAATTATGATTTTTAGAGTAGCGTTGTCACTTACAAAGTTTCGTGTACTGTCCATTATCATTTGAATACAATTTATTTGTTCTAAATATAAAAATGCACAAGATTTTTCTTAATGACATGATGTATGGTAATTTTCGATTTATAATGCTTACATTTTTTATTCGTTACATTATGCTTGTCGATGTCTCTTCTTGAATCAAATACTTCATTTTTTGATAGTATTCTTAGAATCCTTTTCTTCTTTACGTTACTCCATAGGAGTTCAGTCACCACCTATTTCCTGATGATCTAGGAAGTTTCTGACAATGCGACAGGTGTTTAATAAAACCGCTCCTCAAACTGCTGCCAGAACACTGCTGACTCCTATATTTTTAAGATATTCACTGCATCTTGTGTGCACATTGCCTGTCGCCGAAATCACAATAGGATGAATGGATGTTTTCATGTTCGTATGTTTCACATTCCTCCATGATGTCCTTAGTTTATGCCTTAGCTCGCTATACTCACGTATCTTGATTGTATAGGTTGCGTGCAAGTTGCGGTTAAGTGGACGTGCGTGCGATAGTTTCTGGTGCTGAAAACCCTGTCCTGAATTGCTATCACGAATCCCTCCGTTTACGGAAACAGGATGCCTCCTTCCAGCCAAACATTGGATGCCTTTCTGTCCACTTCATATTAATCTAACGTTTTGGGGTGCTCGCCGTGGATAGCTTTTTGTCTCCATCGCGTTTCTTATTCCTCTGTGGCTGCGCCCTGATATTCAAGGCTTCAACTAAACACAAATTCAAGCGTTTGTCATTGAGATCTGCTTTACAGATGGCGTTGTGAAGCGCAGCATCTCGCTTGCTGTTAAAACTGTCTGACAACTATATAACTTGTGATATACACAGTTGCTTGACTTCTGCAACGCCCCTATCCCCTCTATGTCGTGGTAAGTCTACCCTTCCAGTCGCCGAATTACTGGGTTGTATTCGATGCTTGGTCATTGCAAAGCGGATGGTTCTGTTTATCCTTCCAAGGTCAGTGTTCGACCATTTAATTAGCCAAAAAAAGTACTTGGGGAAAGGGATGGCATAGGTGTTAATAGCCCTAATTTTGTTGGGCGATTTGAAAAAACTCTTCAGAACAAATCTAAGTCTTGTACTGACGGCAGTCATTAGGCTTTTCAACTATCGCCTCAAGATGATCCTTATTCTCGTTCTCCGACTCTGCGGTCCTTAATTCTCCTCTGATTAAATGCAATATGCTGCATTTATCTAGTCCAAACTTCGTGAGGATGTCATTTGAGAACTGGTTTGTGACATGGATCACGACGTAAGACGTCGATGATACGTGAGCAGTTCTTGTAAACTTTTAAAACTTCCAGCAAATAGTCAGTGGTACCGAAAGGAACGTTTGCTTGTGGTGAATATAAGCCATGTGCAAAATTTTTTGATGTTTTTTAGCTTTCATCATGGCGAAAGCGTCAATGGTGATTAGATTTTTACTACCCGAGGGTGGATGATTTTAGTGACATAGCACGTCAGCTTTCTGGTCCTTTTTCCTTTCTTATGTTGAGTGAATCGACCCAATTTTCGCCTTACTTTGCTGACATCCATATCCAACCTGATTTTTCATGGTGGATCTCGCTCCCCTCCAAGGGCAAAAACTGCATTTGTAGGCCTAGTTCTACGGCCCAACGTTCTAACGACCTTTGAAATTGCGTTTCACTTTGTTTCGATCAGTGATAATTACCCTGATTTCTGCACAGAACTGAGTTTCCAATGGATTTGATGTTTTATTAATAACCAGTAAAAATCATAAAAGAAAGTTTATACTTGTCAGCTGCTTTGAAACGAAATCTTTTTATTACAATTTCCTATAAAAAAATTATTGTTCCGCAGTAATCATATTTTGTTTTGTAACTTAAAAATATTCGCCTCATTTCAAAAGGTCTACTTTCATCCTATCAGATGACAGGTTAGTTATTTGGTTAATTTTAGGCAATATTCAAACTTATTCCAATCATAATTTAAAAATTATATATGTATAAATATTTTAAGACAAATATAGGTATTATATTCTACATTCTATTATATTCGAGATCAAATACAAATTCAAAAACTTGAAAGTTACAGAATATGGGAGAGAAACTATTGTGCTAGACTGTACTCGAATATACTAAGAAAGATTCAAGATGACAATTTGGGCTTCAGCCGTCTGAGGCTTGGATACCTGGACCGTTAAAGCCACTGCAAGCGGGCACCAGACTTACAACTCCTAACTGTTCCTCTGGATCCGCTCAGATACCTTGTTATGGCCTATCAGCAAGTGCGGAAACGTATAATTTTTTAAGAGATTTGAGATAGGATCATTAAAGCCTTTTCTCAATGAGGAAAAATTATGGAAAATTAATAAAGCTTTGCAGTTATCTTGTACACATTTGAAACAAGCGTTTCACGAAGTCTCTACTCTCAGGCACTTAATTAGGTGCACCAAATTTAAAGATGAAGATGGACGGAAAAAATTGACCCACTAAGTTGTTATTCACCTGGAAATGAATGAATGAGAAATAAGTAAATGAATCGAAAGTCCATACTTAATTTGTTGCCCTTGCAGTTGATATTTCGTGAATTAACGTAAAAGTTGAGAGAACCAAGGAATGAAGGTATTTGCGAATGACGGTGATTGAGAGAGTGAATGAGAGTGAGGTGAGTGAGAGTGAGCATCTTTAAACGAGGTGGAGAAGTATCTGGGTTATTACTCTGGGTAAGAGTGAGAGGGAGTGCCAGGTGAACTCTCCTTTACTTTCGATTCGTTGATTGTTTTTTGTTTGGTGAGAAAAGCGTCAAGTTCTTTCATCCCGCGGAGGTGGTTCCACTGGCTGGTTAGGGGTGATAAATATACTCGTCGAACACCTTTTTCCTTTATCATCTTTCAAGAAAGAAAAAGAGAAAACGATGGCGATCTTGTGAAAAATAGGGGGAGGCAACGATGGCTTGGTTTTTGATACTGCGAGGTGGAAGTTTTGACAGCAGGTATCCCGGCTTTCGTTTTCTCGGGAAGAAAAGTAGGAAAAAGTAGCGTTTAGATATCCCAGTCGCCTTGTTGCGACAGCAGGTACTCCCGCTGTTTGACAAGAAAGGAAACACTCAAGGGGGAGAGAAATAGAGGAGACTTACTAGGTTTAAGTAGTAAGGGTTTATTTACTTCGGCAGAGAAGCTTCGTCTAGAGTGGATTGGGCAATCGCAGCCAAAACTCGCCTTTTATGCTCTATGCGATTCACGTATATCAATGATAGGTTGCAATTTTTCATATATGTTCAGAATTATAAATATTGAACTTGACAAAACTAATATCTTTTTCTGAGTCGATACTTTGCAGTAGGCTTACAGTATGTTCAATACTTGTGCTTATAAGAAAAATTTTCAATTTGAAAATCATAATTCTAAAAACGGATATTCCATAGCTGAGATAATACAATACATGAATATATTTGAGAGAAAGTAGAATAATTCATTTTGTCTAAATGCTGCTCTTATAAAGATATGAATTTAAAAATGAAATATGATAAAACCGTTGTTTGTTAAAATGAAATTAAACTCTTTGAAAGGCTAGAAATAAAACTATATCGTACTTTAAAAATCTTTTTTGAGATTATAATGGTGGTACTGTTGGATGAATAACATTCTATTAGTAGGAGTATGATTGGAGTAGTCGTAATTCTCGCGGAACAAGGAGCATGGTAGGGATGGTGTCACATCTGTGTTCACCGGATTTTCCCCACGTTGGACAGGCCTATTCTATATTATAAATGCAGTCATGGATTAGTATTATTGAACATATATAAATCGATCTTCATAAATAGAGAATTTTAGGTTGTAATAAATATTAATTAAATTTTTGAAATTAATGAATATTCACAATCATTTTATATGATGTTTAATTCAGAATTACATTAAAATGGGCATTTCAAGTGAAGATGAAGAAAGTTCAAGAATAGAGAGAAAGTTTTTAAGTTACCAAACTCATTTTATATTTTTGAAGATTTGGGTTTTTTTCTGGTAAATTAATAATTAGTGAGCGTTTAAGTCGATTAATGTGTACGAATCTTAAAGAGTTTTTTATTTGAATCCTTACCTTTCCTTTTCCTGGAATTTTTAATGCTTCGTATGGTTCTGAATACCAATTGTCGAGTTTTTTAATCTGCCATCCTCCTAATGAAAATGCTAATTTCCCGAAAACTAATTCATTTTGTTGTACATTTTGTTGCTTCATGAATGCTGATTTTTTGAGAAAATGTGGCTAATTCTGACCAATTATCCCATTCTGCGTTTTTTCCTGGAAATTCTTTTAGATATTCCGCTAAGACGTGATGGAATCCTTCTGAAGCTCCATTTGATTGTGGATAAAATGCCGTAATTTTAAATTGCCTGATACTGTCTCTGGTCTATCCGAGGTTGGCTCTGTGGGCTCGGGTGGGAGAATTCGTACTGAATTTCCCTCGTGCGTCTCTTTATTGACATTCGTTTCTGGTCGATCTTTATCGAAATTGGGATATATTTGATCTGAATTTATGAAATTTCTATCGTAATCTTTATTAAAATCGTTACGACAATTGACATTATCAAAAAATTTGTCTTCGGCGTCGCTGAATTTCTTTTCCTGATTTCTCTTTCTTCTCACAAGATCTCGTTTTCTGTTCTATGTTTTAAGTATAGGCTTGCGTAGTCTACCTAGTTTTTTCTTAATCATGATTCCTCCTGGAAATTCCTTTTTGCAATTATTTTCGCCATCATCTTCTTTAAACCTTTCTTTAATATTTTCTTGTAGTTCATTTGAATTTTGAGTTACTTGATTTTCTATTTCTTTAATGTCCTCTGGTTACCATTGCGTGGCATTTTGAACTTGGATTAGAACATGATTTACAATTTCATTTTGAGTCCTTCATAACACTTGATTTAGAAATTAATTTAGAAATTAAGCTTGAGCCTAATTGAGGACGTTATTCTAAACTAGATTTTGTTTCTTAACTTGAGCTTGGAATTGTGCGTGTAGAGTATGTTCCTTCATTAACTCTCATTATTTTATCATCTTTTTTTTCCTCTCATTGAATCGTTTCTTTAGTATCCTTGAGGTTCACAGATAACGCAGCTGCCCTTACATTCATTTTACCTGATTTTTATAACACTTGAAAGTCATATTCGGGTAATTTTAGCTTTCATCCTGTTATTTCGGAACCAAACTAATAGTTTGTCGTCGGTACCTAGTGTGAATTTTGATACGAATCGTATTTTCTTCTATTGTCTTTCAAGTCTCGGGAAGCATATGCCATTAGTTTATCTTCACCAATTTTTTGTAGGGATAAATTCCCTCTAACGACGAATCCTAATGCATCTATCTTCAGTACAAAAGGTTGCAAGAAATCTGGTCCTTATGATAAAGATGCGCCACATAATTCGTCTTCCAAAGTGTCAAATGCGGTTTGCTGGGATTCTGTACAGACAAATAGTGTACCTTTCTTAAATAATTCATGTGCAGGTGCGGCGATTTTTGAAAATCCGTCCACAAATTTCCTGTAATACCCTGCTTATCCTATGAATTCTTCGATATTTTTTGGTTTCTTTTGGGGACTGAAAGTCTCTTGACGGATTATCCTCTTCTGAGGTCTGTTCGCATTCTCTCTGCACCAATAATATGCTTGAGGTATTTAACATCAGAGCGCCGAAATTCGCATTTATCAGGTTGTAATTCAAGATTGCCCTTGTGTAATCTATTTGTTAATTCTGAAAGTTTTTTATCATGTTCTTTTTGAGTGTCCGCGTAAATGACTATATCGTCTAGGTAGACGAGAAGCTTAATGCCCTGAAGGCCAGTCTAAACTAGGTCCATAAGACGCTGAAAGGTTGCAGGTGCGTCTTTTAAACCAAAGGGCATGCGGTTAAATTCATGGTGTCCGAAGTGAGTGGAGAAGGCTGATTTGTGTGAGTTTCTAGGATCCATTTTTAATTGATGGAATCCCCATACTGAGTCAAATACCGAAAAGTATTTACTTGTCCCAAATTTATCTAGACTTTCTGTAATGTTTAGAAGTAGATATGAATCACTAATAGTCTTTTCGTTTAATTTTCGGCAGTCCAGAACCATACGTATGAGGAACCGGTATTTAAGGGATAGGAAATACTGCGCGATGACATAGTATTAGTAACTCAAACCTTTGACGACTATTTAAAATATTTGAATATCGTATAAATCAAAATAAACGAAGCAAATTTAACAATCAGTCCGGACAAGTGTGAATTCGGCTGCTCGAAAATCAAATATTTGGGTTTTGAAGTTAACGATAAAGAACTTTAAATAGACGATGAAAAAATTCAACTAATTGTAGAATTCCCTCAACCTTGAAATATTAAGCAATTACAGTGCATAATAGGGATGGCAAGTTGGTATACATAACCTTTATCCAAAACTTTACGGAAATAATAAAACCGATGGATAGATTACTCAAAATAGATGAAACATGGGAGTGGGGATTAGAACAAAATGAGGCTCTCCAAAAAATTAAAGACCTATTAACATCAGCACCAGTTTTGACATTTTCAGGTTTTACTCAACCCTTGCAACTCGAAACCGACGCGAGTGATACAGGGTTGGGAGCCGTACTCACGCAGACGATTGACGGCATGAATTACGTGATAGCATACGCGAGAAGAAGATTAAACGATGAAGAATCTCGGTACTCGGCATCTAAAAAATAATGCCTAGCTGTAGTTTGGGCCATACGAAAATTTGAGCCATATTTAGAAGGCTATAGTTTTAAAGTAATTACGGATCACTTAACGTTAAAGTGGCTCCATAACCTAAAAAACCCCACTGGCCGATTAGCCAGATGGGCAATAGAACTCCCCGAATATGACTACGAAGTCATATACCGAAAAGGAAATTCAAATTTTGTCACTGATGCTCTTTCGAGATCAGAAGAATCGACAAAAGTAAGCGCGTTCGCACTAGCTTGTAATATTGAAAAACCGAAAGCGGACATAGACGACAAAACAGATGATTGGTACTCAACAAAAATGAGACAAGTTAAAAAAACCGGAAGAACACGAAAAATGGCGAATCAGAGATACATCTCTATTTTTACAGAACTGACCCACTAAAATCTACCCTCTTACCAGACTCTAACACATGGAAACTCGTCGTACCTAAAAAACTATGAACTCAAGTTCTACAAGAAAACCATGACGACATACAAGCAGGACACCAGGGATGTATTCTGAGATAATCAAATATGTAAAAAACTGTAAAGTCTGTCAAAGAACCAAATCGAGTAACCAACCGAAGATAGGACTAATGGGAGGAAGAATCGTCGAAGAGCCATGGGCCATGATTGCTGCAGATATCATGGGTCCGTTATCAATTTTAAAAAAGAGAGAAAACCAATATCTATTAGTTTTTGTAGACATTTTCACAAAATGGGTTAAAATTATACCGATAAGAAAAGCTAACGGGATAACAATAGTCAGAATTCCATAAACGTGTCATTTCGCGCTGGGGAACCCCACGAATTCTCCACACAAATAACGGCACCGAATTCGTGAATAAAACATTGAAAGACTTAATGGAATAATTCAGGCTAATACATACAAAAACACCTAAATATTACCCTCAGGCAAATCCGATAGATCGTTATAATAAAACAATTAAACAAATTATCAAAACATACTTAGATAATGATCACTCCACTTGGGACGAACACATTGACGATCTACAGTTCGCAATGAATACTAGTAGAAACTCATCAACAGAATTTATACCAGCCTTCTTAATTTTATGTCGGGAATTACAGCCGGTTCACTCCCTCAAAAAAAATTTGTAAAACGATAGCGATATTGAATTTCAGAATGTACGAGTAGACAAATGGACGGACTCAAAAAGTTACAAGTAATAAAAGAAGAGTTTCAAGAAATTCCAGATCAGGCAAACGATAAACAAGCAATTAGATATAATTTAAGAAGGAGACCGATAAAATACAAAATATGCGATATGCAGACCCGCGTCCCCCTGTGATATACGAGAAATGAGAAACGATCTACTGCGGCCTTGGTGGCGTCATTGATTAACGCTCCACTCATGTAAAGTCGGCGTTCCCGGTTCAAATCCGGGCCGAGGTAGATTTTTTCTCATTTCT
>JAUMHM010056103.1:0-14760 GCA_032362435.1 Melikaiella ostensackeni
GTTTTGTAAACATTCAAAATTTTCGAAAAAAACAAGTTGCAATAGTTTGAAGTCAACGAGATTAGTTGCAACAGAATAAAAAGTTCTACGACAGTTGCGATAGTTTTCCAATCGTCACTTGAGATGTAACAGAACGGAGAGGCCTATTCGGAGATACAACAAAACGGCTCGGAACCGTCTACTTGTAACAAAATGAAAACGCGCGCGCGAGTTACAACATTTTGTCATGCAGCGTTCGAGTTGCAATATAGTAGAATTAAACAAGTGCCACGAGATACGACAAAGCAGCTCGGGACCGTCGATTTGTGCACCCAAGTCCACCCAGCTCGCATCCACGCTCGCGGAGTTCATCACCCAATCCGAGACCCACTCAGAGATCAAGACACCAGTAAATATGGATGGACAATAAAATGGTGAAAACTAAAATTACAAAATACAACATTATTAAATTTGAAATTGTGTTGAATTTCTCATGTATTGTCCAATTTCTGAAATGTTGATCTGGCTTCGGAGGGAATATGATACTCTTTGTCATGATAAAATTATACCGAGGCAAAGAAATAAATATTTTTAAGGCATCAAAGGGCATATTTGATCTCCAAAAATAAGACCCCTGTCTATGGAATGTGTTTTTAATTCTGAATTTTGCCCAAATGATTCACAAAGAATTTGTTTCAAGCAACAGAGAAGTTTTTTTTTTAAAGCCGCCGTTATTTTTTTCGACTATACATATTTTTTAGAGGACTAACACCCTATAATTAATGATAACTTCGTACCAAATTTCGCTGCGTTGGATAGAACCTGAGAAAATAATACTCTACGCAAGGTTACACAGTATCAATGCGATGACGTAACGTGCTAGTTTACTTAGCATGTTATCTAGCCTTCCAACATTCTGTTGATCTTTTCATTGCGAGATAAAAGTTTATAAAGTTCGAGCTATAGTTGCTAAGAATTTAAAAAAAAATTAAAAGGTGAAGTTGAATGAATTTTCGAAAAAAACTTGGTAAGTCTTCAGAATTGAAAGCCAAACTTTTGAAGTTTCTACACTTTTAAAATTATTAAAACTTTCTTAAAAATTGAAAAATATGGATTTTTCAAAACAAGGCATCAGTGAGTTTTCGACCCACTAAAATATTACTGATGCAGAAATTTGGATTTTTTGTTGACAGAATTAGAACTTTCAAAATGAGAATATTTCAAATTCATATATACTGATTCATGAGAGTTAAAAGAAATCGTCCAAATTTTCAATCATCATGTTTCGGCACGCACAGAAATCCCAAAATCATTCAAGTTTGTCGGCATCTATCTGTGGGGTAAAATTTGCTAAGTGTCCCCGCCTAAAATTTTGTTGCCTCTTATCTTATTCAAACCCTGCCAGATTGTCATTCTAGTGGACCTTTTCAAATTCTGTAAATGGGGCACACCTAGTACAACGGGTTGTCAAGATACAAAGGCCCAAATTTTCGAAGTTTCACCCCGACCGCTAACATTCAATTGTACATAACTCCTGATTAAGTTATCCAATTTAACTTTCTTATCAAGGTTTTCGAAAGGTCTTTTGACAAGTTTTATAATAAAAATAATCACTAAGAATGAAAAAAATTATTTCACCTCGATTCCCCTTTTTCAAAAACGTTTTTAAGTTTTCCTTCAAATGCGGCATTTTTTTTTAACTAGAAAGAGAGCTTGATTTTTTCTCCTGAAAAATATCCCAAAACGAATATGGGCTGGAAAGTTTTGGTGGAGTTATATTTTTAATACGGTTCCATTGTAGGAAAACGGTAGTTACTAATAAAATAAGGAACGGTTTAGTGAACGGTTCTCCTCGCCTGTTACATTTCGAGATTGCTTGTGAAGAGTCTCCTCTCCTCTCATGTTCTGGGGTGGTTTTTGGTGTGTGTCCCCTTGCATCTCACGTTTCGCATAGTTTTTTTGCTGTTAATCTCTTCGTCTCTGACAATTTGGGTAGCTTTTTGATGTGAGTTTCCTTACCTTTCACATTTCGGAGTGCTTTTCCTATGTGAGTCCCCTTGCTTTTCACGTTTTGAGGTGCTTTTTGGTGTGAGTTCCCTTGCCTTTCCCGTTTTGGGTAGTTATTACGAAGTTGATCTCTTCGCCTCTAACAATTAAGGTCGCTTTTTGATGTGAGTTTCCTTGCCTTTCACATTTCGGGGTGCTTTTCCTATGTGAGTTCCCTTGCCTCTCACGTTCTGGGGTACTTTTTGGTGTGACTCTCCTTGCCTCTTAAGTTTTGGAGAGATTTTTTGATGTTAATCTCCTCGCCTCTAAAAATTTGGGGTACTTTTTGATGTTAATCTCCTCGCTTCTCACATTTCGGGGTACTTTTTCTACGTGAGTCCACTTACCTACCACGTTTTGGAGAGTTTCTTAGTGTGAATCTCTTCGCCTCTCACAATTTGGAGTGCTTTTTAACGTGAGTCTCCTTGCCCTTCACATTTCGGGGTGCTTCTTTTATGTGAGTCCCCTTGCCTCTCACGTTTTTGGGGACTTTTTTATGTGATTCCCTTTGCCTCTCACAGTGTTGTTTAAAAAATGATTCTCTATTCAATTTAACGTTCACTTTGCTCTTCTCTTCGCGATCTTTTTTCGATCTTTCTCTTCGGAGAAATATCATACACGAGATATCTGAATTGTTCTGAAACTATCAAAAGGTCAGGATAAAATGAAATATTCGTTACACGTCAACAAAAAAATAATTTTTATCGAGCATTAGAACCACTGAGATACTATAGCACGCCTAGTTGCGCTGTGGCTAATTGGCGCGGGGCACCCACGCTCGTTACGACCTCCTACAACTACATTAATACTTTCCATGCCATATTTTTTTTCGTAAACCTCGTTAGAGGACCTTTCGAAAACGATGATGAAAAAGTTAAATTGTATAACTGTATAAGGAGTTATGTGCAATTGAAAGTTAGCGGTTGGGGTGATCATCGAAAATTCGGGCCCCTGTATCCTGACAACCCGTTGTACTAGTTGCGCCCCCTTTACAGAATTTGAAAAAGTCTACTAGCACTACAATCTGGCAGGGTTTGAATAAGATAAGAGGCAAAAAAATTTCAGGCGGGGACACTTGGTAAATTTTACTCCCCATGTATCAGTACTATCGCCCGTCAACCATACTATATTTCTATATTTGTTTCCTACCTGTCTTATTCGTTGATGAAGGAGGACCGCTGATTCCTATTGTCCACTGTTCACGTCAATTAAGATTAATGACGGCTCATGGGACTCGATGACCTCGTAACTAGCAATAAATACAGTTCTGTTTAAAATTAAAATAAAATTTGGTTTGAACGTTAATTTTTAAAAAATCAAAAAAGTTATACTAACTGCCTCAGAATTATATTTTAAAATACTTCCAAAAAAATAAAATACTTCGAACAATAATGTAGGTTCTACGTAAGCTACAGTTTTTCTGCTGTTTTATTATTCCTCTTATAATTGTAATTGATATTGGAAAAATATCGTATTGTAATGGGCCATGGAAAATAAAAATTAAGGAAGAGAAATGTGTTTACAAAAAATTTTTTCAGCGACTATTTGTTCACTTGTATACATTTTCTAATAGATGTCACTACAATTTCAACACATTTGAGAGGAAATTTCTTGAGAGATTTTGAAAGGAACA
Organism: Melikaiella ostensackeni; assembly: GCA_032362435.1. Lineage (NCBI taxonomy): Eukaryota > Metazoa > Arthropoda > Insecta > Hymenoptera > Cynipidae > Melikaiella > Melikaiella ostensackeni. The sequence goes on from JAUMHM010056103.1 coordinate 3,659, forward strand.
AGTACAACATGAAATCCGAAGAAAACTTGAGTTTGGATATTTCTGTGCACACAAAGACTCCTCTAGGACAGAATACGCGATGAACATTTATGTCGAAGCCAAGGAACTCAATCCACCCATATCAGCGGGCGGGAAACGGGAAGAAACCGCGCTCTTAGGCGCAGAAGAAGAGAGAGACGCGGCTATTGACACTCTCTATCATATGTGGTAAGTGGATTATACAATCCTCGGGAAGATTTAATGGAAGAAGATGATGAACGAGAGATTAAACGAAAATCTAAGAGTTATGTGTCAAACCTTGTAATAGGAGGAGTGGATACAAAGGCTCTAATAGATACCGGAGCCGAAGTCAGATGCATCTCAGAAAAATTTTCGAAAAATAATAAGAAAACATTTCAAAGTTACCCAACGGGGCCAATTAAAGGAATAGCCGTAAGAGAACACATGGGAGGTAAAACGATTAGGTTGAAAAAATAAGTAAACACCGATATATCACTACCGACAGAAAACGTCCCTATCAACTTTATGATAATACCAGGCTTATCCAGATCGTGCATGTTGGGAATTGAAGTGTTAGAAAATCTGAAAAGTTATATCAACCTTGGTGAAAGAGTGTTGATCTTCTTCGGACTCAAGGGAGCCCCTGCTATAAAAATGAGAAGTGACGAGAAGGATACAACCGAAGATCTATGTGGATATCCAAAGAACAAAAACGATAAAGGAACAGATACCGAGATATCAGAACTTGCTATCCAGCATTTACGCTATTAATGAACAGAGGAATTAAAAAAGAATTTGATGAACTCAAAACAAAAGGAAGAAAATCAAATCAAAGAACTCAAGGAAGCTTTGAAGGAATATAAGAATAAACAAAAAAGATACATGATGAAAAAACAGATTCTCTTTCAAAAGGCCAGAGATGAATTGAGAATCTATCTACCTGAAATGATTCTGAAAATTCAATATGGAAATGCCATGAGGCATATGGACATATAGTTCCGAATAACCCCATAAAATCCTGTCGGGACATTTCTATTATCCCCAGCTGGCAAGGATTATCAGAGTAAAATTACGGACTTGTGACTCCTGTAAAGAAACAAGATCTCGACTACAGGAAAATCAATAATCATGGAATCAGTACAGCCTCAGGAATTATTGGATCTAGTATCTATCGATTTCTTTGGACCCTCAGCAAGAACAACGAGAGGATTCCAACATATACTAGTGATGATGGACATCCTAACAAAATACACCAAGTTATATCCAGTAAGAAAAGCAACGACCGCAATGTCCATACAAAAGTTGAATAAATTCATAGCTGAAGGCGGACGTTCAGAAAGCATACTTTCATACAGAGGCACACAGTTGACCCGTCAACGATGGATCAAAGCGCTAAGGCAAAGAAGCATTGAGATGATTCTGAGCTCGGTAAGACATCCACAAGGAAATATGGTGGAAAGTGTGAACCGAGAAATAGCACGCTTTTTCAGAACATTCTTAACCCCGGATCATCATACATCATGGTTCTCACATTCAAAAACAATAGAAACAATAATAAATGAATCTCATCATGACACCACGGAGATGACACCTCACGAAGCCTTGCTTAGAAAAAAGCCAAAGAGATTCTGGGAGAAATAGGTAAACACCATTAGGCTACGTAAACCATTAGGACGTGAAGAACAAATGAAATCAATTCGAGAAAGAATCAATACCAAGGGAAAAAAAACAAACGCAAGGCAAAAGAGAAATAAAACCAATAAAGAGTACCAAATAGGTCAGGAAGTGCTCATAAAAGCATCCAATATATCAAGCGCAATGAATGGCAAGGTAGCAAAATTTCTGGCTTTATATGAAGGTCCATTTTCAATAAAGGAACAGATTGCTCGCAATACTTAAATACTGGAACATCCTGACAGCAAACAAGAAAGAGGCCAATTCCATGCAATCGATATAAAAAGATACTGTAGAGAAGAAGAGATCAAGAAAATGAAGAATGAGAAAGAATAGAAAGAAAATCTCGCCTATACAAGGAAAGAGGAAAGCAAAACCATGGACATTGAACAGAAAAGGATAGTGACAAATCCAGCGTACCTTAGGAGCCAACGACAAAAGGAAGGACGGCCCAAAGATGAAGATATGGATAAGAAAAGGAAAACAATAAGCAACAAGGCGAATACAGACAAACCACTGGACGCACGCCCCTTCATGGACTGAGCTAATACCTAAAGTGGGAAGTATGAAGCCACAAGACCCCGAAGGAGGAGTATGGATGAGGGAGGACGATAGCAGCAATAGGCAATAGTCAAATATTAGGATGGGTCAATATTCTTCGATAAGCCTCAAGAAGCGAAACAACTATTCGAAAAACGAAATAAAAGCTGCCGCCCATGCGCGGATCCTAAAACACACTGGACGAAGCGTGGCTACTCAGACGCTCACTGAGAGATGGAACCTCTCTCAAGTAATTACAATTGAACATATGAACAAAATCTAAATCGGAACACCGAGACGACTGACGAAGTTAAGAAAGAAGGGAAAGGGGGAACATGGAACCACCTCCACCAGCATACAAACGGAAAAAACAATCAAGAAAGTAGAAAAACAGGGCACCAATACAGAAGAGGAAATGTTCATAATAACCGAAATCAAAGAAGCCTGTGAATACGTAATAAAAGATATGGAACCGAATGAGAAGACGGGAGAAATTCTCCAAACGCTCAATATAAACACTCTTCAGTTCGTCCACTGAAGAAGACGACCAGTGCAATTTGAAATCCAACAGGTAGAATAAACACCCATTGACGAAGAGAGGGCAAGTATTGGTCGACCGTGGATCACGAATCTCTTTGGCCCAGGCGTCGACAGGAATGAAAATCAGCCAGTCAAGAAGAGGAATTTCACAGTTAGAATGACAACGACTTTTAACAACTATTAATTAACAACTAATTGAAAAACAACTAAAAACAATTACTTACCAACGATTAATTACAACGACTGAGTCGCCAGGAGACAGTTTATACAGAGATACTGGAAGGAAAGGAAAGACCCATCACTAAAATTCACACAACTCCAAAAATTAAAGTTGTAGCTAAGAATAAACAGAACAGACCGTCGATGAGAAATCACCTAGAAGAGTGTAGGAATTGGCACCCTAGCTTACTATGGGTAAGCAAAGACCAGGTATTCAAACCCAACTGCATCAACCTACAAGACTATCTTCAACTCAAGTTTAACTTCTAAAATATATGTTGAATTATATATCCTTAGCTTAGTTAAATTTGAATTGTCTTCACGATACAGTTCAAATTTAAATGAGGGGCTGCTGTAAGCTACTCAAGTATACACCCCTGTAATATTATGACCCAAAATTTATAGCCGTTCGCAGGCCTCAGCATCAGGCGACCCAAAAACGCGCAGTCGCAATATCCTCCACCCACACAAACTACAGTGAGAGGGAATACGCGGCTGAGACGATGTAAGAAACCTGGATGCTAGAACCGGAACGATCATTGGGGGGCTCGCCAGCGAACGGGACAGATCTAGAGGATCTCGGATACAGGCCAAGGAGTTGCATTCCGGAAGTCAAGTGTCGTTCGACTCTAGCTTGTCGTCTAGGCGAACAAGTCAGAAAATTGTATGCTCGAAGCCGAGTGCGGGGGCGACAAACACTGGCTATCTTTCTCGATGTACGAGGATTCGTGGGCGCAACGAAATGTAACACCCACGGGTATTTCTCTGTGTGAGACGTTGAGATAAAATTCTAAGTCAAGAGAAAATTTTTCCTTTGTGAATTGGCTTGGGTCTATCTCGATATTTCTAAGACAGCAGAGGCGAACAGGCTAGAGAGTTGTACTCTCGACATGCTAGACATGCTGCAGCATTGCATTTAGGAAGTCGTGAAAGCTGTGACAGATGCCGGCTTCAAGGTCGTGACCTCCGTCTGCGATGGAGCTTCAACTGATGAAGCATCAATCAACCGAATAATCCAAGGTACAATAAAGATCCGTGGCGGAGATTACGTCGCAGCAAGTAATTATTTTTCATTCTTCATCAGAAACTTGCTATTCTTCAGTTCTATGAAATTTTGATATTGTTTTGTATTCCCAGATCGCCCGTATGTGGTCCACAGAGAGAAAATTATTCCCCTGTTTGACCCGCATCACATTCTAAAATGTCTGAGAAACAATTTGCTCGACAAAGACCTAGAGTTTGGATAGACGCCGGGAAAAACAGCGGATCGAAAGGTTGATGAGTGGGAGCATCTTGTCACGGCATACAATCTCAATGTGCACTGCATGAAGAAACTTCGAGGACTTGTAAAGCTTACCGACCAGCACGTGTATCCTGATTCGATTAAACGACAGACGTGCAAGTTGACAAATCAAGTTTTTACTGCCGATATTACATCCGGACTGCAATCCATGGCAGGATATTCAGGTAATATTTCTTTACGATTTTTCTGTTCTCTACAACTCATTGAAATACATGCTATCGATTGCGACTCTTGTCTTCTGAAAACTCCCCTGAAATTAATTTTCATTTAATATTTCAAAAAAATTGTCAAAAATTAGTTTATATATCATGAAAAATTCCTATTCTCATTTTAGCTTAAGAAATTTCATTGCCCGCACCGAGGAACATTCTTCAGTTACCAGTAGTGGCTAGATAAGCAGGAGATATTCTCGGACATTTAAAAATCATGACAGATACTTTAACGAAAAATTTGGATGCGACGAACGCAGCAATAGTCTAGACGCCAACCCCATTTCCGTCGGATCGACGGGGTCCAATCTGTTTTTCTTTCAATTTTTATGTTAAATGATTTCCTGAATCCATAAATCTTAGTCAAGTTCCTGGCAAGCGTGTGCTTTTCTGAATATTCGCAATTGATTTTTCTTTTAGAAATGTGACATTCAACATTTAGGATGTAATATTCTTGAAAATTTGTTTTAACCTCTTGTCAAGTAAGCTCAAGAGAAACAATAGTTGTTCTAGCATTATTTCTCACCGATGAATATTTCTGTGAAAAATAAAATAACGTGTCAAACGAGTGAAAAAAGTAGGGTTGTCAATAATCCAAGAACTTTTTTATAAGTGAGAAAAAACACCCCCATCTAAAAGTACCAACGGAAGAACACATTTTTCAGTCACAATATTTAATTTTCTGTCTTAAAATTCATTCGAGAGTAATTAGCAGAGAGCGGACGAGCCCAGTCTGAAGTTGCGCATCGAGCCCAGGCTCGGCTCCCTCGCTGCGGAGAACCGCCGCATGGGGGAAGTGGTGTGTCCGCTAAATACAGTCACTGACATTCAGATGCTCTCGCGCGCTCTCCCACCACTTCCCCCCATGCGGCAGTTCTCCGCAGCGAGGAAGCCGAGCCTGAGCTCGGTGAGCAACTTCAGACTGGGCTCGTCCGCTCTCTGGTTATTAGTATCTATTTCTGAGGAGGATGACACTGGTATTAAAACTGACACTGTGAGCTTAGAAACGTGCGGTCGGCGCGCACATGGCGGGCACGCTGAAGATCCAAAGGAGTAGATATCGTGAAAGGGTTAGGGGTATACAGCTTCAGTGTGCCCTCTAACCCTCGCATAGTGTCTACGCCTTGGGATATCTTTTTCAGGTCTATTGTCATCCTCTTCAAAAAATATATACTAATAACTCTTTAACGAATGGAAGTACAGAAATCAAATTCTATGACTGAATTCGTAGTAATTTCTGAAATCGTTGAGATTTCTTCTCGTCTTTCTATTATACACAGAAACAGATATAGATACTCAACTCATCAAGTCCTGAACTATTGTTTTTTGGGCTCGTCTTATAGCAGGAAAAGAATTTAAAAATTTCACGAAATAATCGAAATCTTTCTTAATAGCAAGGAACTACAGAGGTTGCCTTGAAAGAGCATTTGGCTAGTGAACCAGGTAGAAAAGGTTATTGTAGTAAGCAGTGGCCAGATGTAAGAGCTTCAAATTTGAATTTTTTTTTCAATTTCCGAATGAGCGATTTAAAAGTTAAAAGATCAGAATCTATGGATTCTCACAGTTACAAATATCTAACATTGACTTCGAAAGATTGAAATATATCATATTTTATACGTATATCGTAAACATTACGTGATACGTAAAAACAGACAGCATTTTTAGATTTGCCATTAGAGGAATAATACTGTATGTAAATATGAAGATTGCCACATATAAATATATGCATGTAAATATTTAAATAATAATTTTCAAAATGTTGAAAGGGATTAGTTTCATGAAAGTCTTCTGATAGCGAGAACCTAATTGCCTGTCGTACATCGGTATCCTCAAGGTTCGACTGCCATAAATTAAGTCGTAAGAAAGGATCCACATCTCGGAGACTTTTTCCAGAGAAGAAATTATTCAAATAATACCTTAAATTTGACTAAAATCGACTTGAAAATAAGTTACCTGGAATTAATATGACCTACCTCAAGTTTATGCTCCTTCAAGTAGTGTCGATGTAAAGAAGTTTTGCTTTTGATTAATCATGTGAAAAATCAATGTTTTTGGTCAATAAAAAACGCGAAATTTAGGCAAAGTTTTACGGATGAAGTCAAAGAAGAGAACAAAATCAGAAAACTTATAGAAGGAGGAAGCAAATTGTGGTTTTTTTGAATGGAAAGGAAGATAAACACATTATCTACAAGCACAAATTGAATTTTTACAGTCTATTTCAACTAATTATTATAAGCTTGAGCTTAGTCGCACGAAATTATAAGAGACGTCGTCAGCAAGGCACGTGCACCAAAAACATTCTCTCAATATGACCAGAGCACTTGCGATGACGTATGATTACATTAGCCGCTTCTGTTCAACGCTGCCGGCATATTGATGACACCACAATTTAAATTTTTGATGTAGTTAGAGAGATCACATTATTAGGCCATATTGGGTACTAGGCCACATTGGGTCCAGGACCTCATTTAATGATTATCATATCAAAGCTGCGGTAGATAAATAGATAATAATAATGTATTAAAACAATCAGAAATATGACTGTATGCAAAAATGATTAGAATTAGGTATTTTTTTGTTCTGTAGGCAGACTTCTATTCAAAAAAAGGAGTCCAACACCCTTAAAACTTTGTATTGTATCAATAGATTATAACTTTAGTCAGTCAGTCGTAATACTGAAATATTACATATAATATTGACAGATATATAAAACTTTGTATTTTATCCGTAAATTATAACTATAATCAATCAGTCATGTAATTTTCACTATCTTTGGCTACAGTAAGTTAAAATCTAGAAAAATCGATATGTTAAATTGTCCCCACTTCTGCAAAGGTATCTAATACTTCGTCGTCAAATTCGCTTGCACAAATAACATCGCTCTTGAATGCTTTGAGCATTTTTTCTGTAGGCTTAAATTCGGTGCAGCTATTACCTGGCAATAAATATCGAGCACTTAAAATAGCATTTGCTGATTCAAAAGACATTCTGTTCCTAAGTTCACCCTTGATTATGTTAGAAATAGAGAATGCTCTTTTCACTGAAGCATTTGAGAACAACACACTTAGAAGCAGTAGAGCACGTTCATTATGCTTGAAGAGCATGTTGCTAAAGCATATTGCAAGATCAATATGCTGAAATCGTTTTTCGCCTAGCCTGTAGCACCTCACACAATGGAATTAGAAAGTATTTACAACTTCCTTTCGATATTTTTAGTGATTCGGATGCGCAGTTGACATTCTTTTATTAAAATAATATCCAAAATTAATGGATTCCGTGGCCATAAAATATTCTCTAAACGGAAACATAGCGAGGCTCTCATGATTTGATACAGCTTTTTCCAACTGAGTTGGCACCACAACAGATTTTGAACCGCCGCACAAAATGTTCTTCAAGTCCTGCAAAAATCAAAAAGGTTCAGCTGTGCGTGACTGAAAAAGTTTGTTTCCAGTTACTAAGTTTTTCAAAGCATGCAGTGAAAATAATAAATATGATCTATTTTTCGGATTGTTATACATTGCGAATAATTGCGCAGCCTTATAACCTGCGTCGCCTCTCTCAGATCTAGATATGTCGAAATTTAATTTCAAGCTTTCCCATTACACAATTATTGTTTCAATCGCTTTCTTTGACCATGGTATCTAAATGCCGTGGCAAACGATCACATGCATTCTCTGCACGCTTATGCAAAGAATGAGACAGACATTTAATGGTAACCAGGTGCGGCTTAGTCTCTGTCAGTCTGAAAGAAACAGAATTGTGAGCTCCTACCATAGCGTTCGCCCCATCAACACCAATGCCTAAAAGTTTACCTAACTTCAAAACATCTGCTGTCAGTTGCTTTTTTATGACAATGGTCATATTTACTGCAGTCCCGGATTCAATTTCTACTTACCTGTAAAACGTGGTTCAAACACATCGAAGTTTTTTGCTTAAATATCGTATCATGAAACTTAGGCCCTTTCTTCGTGTCTATTGCAGTGATCTCATCTAAGATTAATGAATGTCTCGAATTTCCAATATTTTCGGTTAACTTCTCAAATAAACAGGGCGATAAGACATTGACTATTAGCTCGTGTATTTCGTGCGATAAAGTTTCGCTTTTAAAAAAACTTTTGTTTCGTTATCTAGATGGTTGATTATTTCACCGAAGTGGTCTACAGTGTTTTATGAGCAATTTTCTGCTACGAATGCAGCAATCTTCAATTCAGCCACCTTACGTTTGTCATCAATAAGAGGCATTGCGAAATCTGGACCAATTTTACCTGAAAAAAAAAGATTTTAACAAAGAAGTTCAGCTTTCAACCAAGTAGTTGAATTTTCACTTCAAGAAATAGGTTTCCAACCTAAAAAGAAGTTATTTTGAGTAAAAGATAGGAAATTTACTTGACTGTTTGATATGCTTATCAATTTCCACATGTCGAATGTGTCTCTCACTTTCAGCGTGGTCTCCCAAGTGAAAATGCTTCATCTTGATTTCGACTTGAAGCCGAGGATGTCTAGCTGTGTCTCAAAATTGAATCGAGTTGATGAGTTTATGGCCACAAAAGGTAAGTAGGCGTTATCTCGCCTCAAGACGAACCATTCTAGTGTCAGAAATGAGATTGTTGACAGATGCAAAGGATTGAAATTGATGAGAAAAAAATGTCCAACTTTCAAATTAGTTGTTTTTAAGAGAAGAATTCAAAATCTGTGAGTCTTAGCGACTATAGCCGTAAAAAATTTTCTTTAAAAAGATTTAAATTGAAATTTTCTATGAGGATCTCCTAAGCCGTAAGAAATATGTAAAAACAGACAAAAATTTCGGTGTTTCCGCCAAACAAGTATAAAGCAAATGAAAATCCGTAAATGAAATGATTCAATATATATTGTATAAAAATATGAAAAATTGTTTAACTATAAACATGGATTAGCTTTTATGACAATCAGGATCACCCTTTTCGTCAGGGCAGGTATACCTGCCCTGGTCTATACGGCTATAGGCAACCTTTTTACGGTCTCAAGGCATAAAACTTCGACTCAAGTCATGAACATTCGTCCTCAAGTTGTAAAGGCTGGTCTCCAAGATATAGAAACTCGTCTCAAGACGTGAAATAAAGTCCAGCTCCGTCTAAAAAATGAGACGTAGAAATATGTGTCCACTTCATCTTGATTGGGGGCAATTCAAGTCAGAACCAAGTCGAAGAATTTTTACTCGGACTTCAAGGGATCTCTTGTGTGCCTCTGAATCATGTTTACAGTAAGTACACAAGGCTTCGAAGTCATCGCCGATAGAAGGTTTTAACCATCCTAGAAGAAATGTTATAGTCAGAATTGTTGATCAGTTTAAATATTCGGAAATGTTTAAATGTTAGATCATAGCGCAATATGTTGGAGCTTTAACAGACTTGCAGACAAATTTTCAACAGAGTGAATAAATTAACAACCAAATAGTATTTCTATGGAAAAGGGAAATAGGAAAGAGGGTGCGAAGTCTGGACTTCGAATTCATGAGGTTGAAAAAAAGAGGTTTGAAATGGTGCGACCAGGGTGCGCGATGTGACACTGAGGGTACCTCTTCATTGGTATAAAATTCCTGCTACAAAGCAATAGTCCAAGAGCTGGTGACATTTTTCCAGGTTGGAGTATAAGTCCTAGTTAGTAGCGAATGTATCTGGGAAATCATGAAATATATATTTTCTACAATAATACATATAATATATACATATATATAATAATACAGTAAGCTGGATATAAAATTTGAAAAGAACACGTGAAAGTAAAGTTGTAGTTATGATTCTTACCCTTAAATATTGGTAATTGTTCCCACGATTTCAAATATTTTTGTGTGTACGGCGTCCTTGATAACACTGGCGGCATTTTTTATGATAAGAATTTCTTCTCCTGCAAAATATATATTTTCATTTAAATTTGAACGTTTTACGTGAATTTCACAGAGCACGAACAAACAGTCCTTCTTTTATGATGAAAGGAGGAGTTTCGGGTTTCAATCGTGTGCAAAAAAAAAAGTTTCAGGTTAACCCTGAAGAAGTGAACTGCAATGTTCACGAAACGTCGGCAAGATTCTCAGTTTTGCACACGATTGAAACCCGAAACTCCTCCTTTCATCATAATGAATCATCGTGAAAGCATTAAATCTATTAGTCCTTCTTTTACTTCTGGACACAAACAGTAAACGCGTCGTGAACGACTTGCCAAAGAAGACTTTAGAGTGTGGACTATCGATTGTCCAATGACGAACCGCGATTGTGTATGCGTTTAGTCCGCATAAAATGATTGACTAAACTCCTGATCTGGCAACACTGTACGGAAATGGGGTTGGCATCTAGGCTACAAACATCGCACTTTATGGACGAATTTGAACAGGGTCGGCGCGTGATAGAGTGCAATGTGTGTCTTGCACACGGGCCGTCAAGCTTGGCTCTTAGTAGGAGGACGGCCAAATTTAACTGAATCAAGGACGTATATGATGACAGGAAATTCGAGTGGTGGGGGTAGAGCTCCCGTGGCTGAAATGACTTCGCCTATGTGGCCACTCTGTCGTGGCGTAGTTTGTACTGCACATCAGGTTGTCTTTTTCTCGTTCGCAGAGAAAAAGAGACAGCCTGATGCGCAGT
>JAUMHM010056124.1:0-14759 GCA_032362435.1 Melikaiella ostensackeni
ACACTAATGATTATTTTGATGTGACATTTGGCACAGATGTCACCGACAGTCATACCAACCTAGAAAAAAAATATTTTAACGAATGGGTTTCCGCGCGACATTTAAATTAAAAAGTGTTACTATTTTTTGCCCACAGTAGTAGTTTGCAAATATTTTTGAGAATGGTGAAGCGGATTCCTTTAGAAAAAAAACAGGGTTGGTAGATCAAGAAAGCATTTTTTGTGCTCTTGATGGCCTGTAAAATATAAATAGGATATATGCAATTTGCAAAACTGATTTTTTAAGATTGACTCAACTGCAATATTTAGTCAAAATTAAATTACCAATTAACAAAGGGTATTTTAATGCTTCATTGTAATGCTCAAAATTCTGACGCTGGTGTCAGAAAGTGGATGTTACGTCTATTGTGATGTGTGTTATAGATATGCTTATTTTATGAGAATGCAATCTAACTTCCAGAAAGTTACGTTTCTTGATAGTTAAACGATTTCGAACTCTATTATGCAAATTTGTTGTGATGAATTAGTTTTAAACTGATATTGAAAATGCTATTAATTTAATTATATGAAAGAAAATTGATTCCAAGTTTTTATATAATTTCCTACGTTTAACCTAAGAAAAGTTGAAACTTACAATGAAATTAAAAAAGAGAATGCTATAAATTTTTTCAGAGCATTGCCAATGTTTGTTCTGTGCTACCTACCTGAGAAGAAAGCAAAATAAAAATGATAGCTTAAAACTGGATCAAAATAATTTTTGTTTCAATTTTGAAGCGCTTGGATTAAAAAATGAATAAAAAGCATTGACGTTATTAATTGTGGATTAGAGCACAAATGCTTGTGTAGCATAAAAACCGTGTTACATAGTCAGTTTCCAAACAAATTTGATTTTAACCTCAATTTTAGGACCATACACTTTGCACAGTCGTATAAATTACAGAGTATTCATATTATACACGCGATTCAACTAACTTGCGAACCTCAACTTGTTAACTTGATGACCATAAAAATTATTTGCCTTTCGAAATGAAATACCGCTGCAAAGTACTATGGGTGTATTCACTATGGATGTATTTATTTGTGCTCGTTGTATCAGCATTTTGTTTCCTAACAGGCAACAAATGAATTTACTTCCTTTCAGCGGGACTTACATAAGCCACCGAGTTTTTTTAAGGGGGGGGGGGAGTCGATCAAAGGCCACGATGGTCTACAAGGAGGTCGGGATCGGAGTTTGAGCCACGTGGTTTTTAACAAAGGTGTTTAAAAAAATAAGACACATATGCAGAAAGGCTAATCATGAAGAGGAAAACAGAATTACTGTGCGAGCTAGATATGCTGGAACCAGGAAGAAGTGAATTGGGGAAAGCTACCTAATAGTGGACTCACTCATTAATGTACCTGATTCAAATAGGACTGGGGAAGAAGTTTTGTCAGTGATAGCTAATTTGGATGAGTGGCTGGTCTCGCTATCTTCTTATTCAGATGATTTATAAAGAAATAAAAAAGTAATGAATCTCACAATTTGTTGTTTTATTTTCTTGCTAGAGAAAACAGAAAAAATACACGTAGAATTCGAAGGTGGGAGAAGGAGAGGGGAAGGGAGAGAGAGAGAGAGAGAATATTGAATGAGTAGGTATGACGCACACCCACTAACTTTCCTCGATGCGTAGCCTAGAGTCTAATACCTTTTTCTGGACAAATGTAAAGAGATCTAATCGTTGGGGCGTGAGAAGTTCATTTGGGCAGACGTTAATAAATCTCCCTCCGACGGGTACAGTCGATTTGAAAAAACGTGGACATAAATTTAAACGCACTTCCCCTATCTCTTTGTTTTATTCGTGCGGGGTGAGATAAGAAAAATATAAACTCTAAAAATATCTTCAGATTTCCATTCGATTAAATATTTTCAATTAAACAGAAGACTGATAAGAAGTATACGGGGAAAGCTATATACGTCTCTCGAATACAGAGTACCTGTTTGACAATTTTTGACTACCGTTCAGAAAGTTGAGGTCGCTGGTGCTCTTTCCTGATTATCTGGTCATTGCAACATTGTAACGAGCCAGGCCGCCAAATTTCCATGCAAGAACATGCGTTTATATCGGTAAGTGCTAAGTGTAATACCTGTGATCTATGGTAGACCATTTAACTAGTGTCAAGCGGGAATCTAACAAAGAAAAAAATAGTTTTTCTAATCGAAACTCAAAACGATTTAAAAAATTATTTCTGCACAAACAAAATTGCAGTATTGACATATAACAACGAACGAAGGGCTAGAATTCAATTGCCCTCTCCCTCCTTTGGTTGGAAGGAGTTGGAAGTCAAAGGTCGATGTAAGAATTCGGGAGATAAAGAAGGTGTCGTTCGCTAGTGCTCGTGATCATGCGTGTGCCGTGAATTACAAAAAGAACTAGAGTTGCTGCATTAAGCAACGCATGATTAAATGAACCATGTTTCGCTCAGCAAGGAAGACTCAGGTCCTATCAAAGCTCTGCTCTCCCTAGATGGTAGGATTTAAGGCATTGAACGCAACAATTTCAGTCGGATGGTAGTGGCAGCAAAAATCCGCATAAAAAAAAAACTCTTGTGAATCCTCTGTAGTTTGGACGGCCTTCCATCATCCTAAATTTCAGTTATAGTTAGAACCTCAGTGTGATATTAGATCTTGATTATTTTATGTGTACTGCAAGCAAAGGAGAAGGGATGTGAGGTAATAAAGATAGAAAATGGACTCGAACTTTGGTCAGGAGTAGATAATGAATCATATGCTAGCCGAGGAGTCGGTCTGATTATGAATGAAAGAGCAAAACAACAACTACTCTACAAGGAAAAGGGTGATAAAGCTGACTGTACTAATTATAGAGTGATTAGCCTACTAAGTACCGTGGGCAAAATATTTACCAGAATAGTTATTGGTAAGGTCATTGAAATATCTAAGGGAAGGATCTGGGAAGTCCAATGTGGATTTATGCCAGAAAGATCATGTGCGGATCATATCTTTAGCTTGAGACAGATCACAGAAAATACTCTGAGAATAAACAAAAAAGTTTTCTGTGCGACTGTTGATCTGGAAAAGCTCTCGATAAGGTGGATAGATTTAAACTTTGGGAAATTCTGGAAGAGTACGGAGGGAGTGGTTGGCCTCTAGAAGAATTAAAAACAATATATTGTCAGTAAAGCGAGTGTAAGAGTAAATAGACAACCGAACATTTGGTTTTATATCAAGCAAGTCCTCCTGGATGTTCATTATATACATAGACAAATGTCTAAGAATGGCTCTCCTGGATGAAGAAGGTATTGATCTCGGGACAGTGAATGTGCGTGGACAGGAGTTTGCAGGTGATAAGATTGTTACGGCAGAATTGTTCGGCGATTCGCAGACGATGATGAACAGACTGGATACCAGCATGAAGAGTATGTATTTTGAGATTAACGTGAATAAAACAAAGATTATCGTGTTTTAAAGGAGAGGTGAGAAAATAGTTAGCGAAATTTCCTAAAACAGAATGAGGATAGAACAAGTTGTTGAGTTCGTATATCTTGGAAGTTATTCACTGCTCACGGAAAGATAGATGCAGAGATATCTAAAAGTATAAACGAGGGTAAAAAGATTATCAGCAGTGTACGGGCTATTACTAGAAGTGAAAATCTAACGAATAATGTTAAAATTACAATCTATAATTCTGTGCTTGTACCCACTATGCTGTATGATAGCGAGACCTGAACGTATCAAGGAAAGGATATGAGGACAAAAGGAGGACAAAGTGAGTAATGAGTGGGTTTTCAAGGAATGTGTTAAAGGAAAAACAATATTTGATAAAAGTGAAATGAATTTGCTGAGACGGTATGGTCATGTTGAGAAAATGGACGAAGGATGTTTAACGAAGCAAGTGTATTTTGGTAAAGTGAGTGGAAGCGTTCCCGAAGGTAGACGAAAGAAAGAATGGTTGTAGTGTGTGTATGAGACTCTGAAGCAAAGGGATATAAGGAGTCGTAGAAACACAAGAGCGTGCATGAAACAATTTGCGGATGTAACGGAAGTAAAAGATATATGGAGGATAATTCTTTACAAGAAGAAGAGTGATGCCTGGAATAAAAGATTTTCTATACTAATGGGCTTGCGTGAAGAGATTTCCTTAGTGGATTAGTATAATGGCTTCGTGAAGCCCTCCACCTTGGGTAATTGCTACAGTGTTTGATCAGCGACCTGTACCGGAGCGGTGTTGTGGGACGAGTGCGTCGTTTGAAAGAACAACACGTGATTTCTAGAATGATCTAAGACCTATCCCTTCTCCTACAGATCCCTCACTCACTCTTACTATATAAATTCCTTTATCCCCGTTAGTATAACGAGGCCAGAACCGAACGAGTAACGCTTACCCTGAAAGGGATGTGGCTTAATGGTATAATAATAATAGACGGAAATCTCCTTCATTTTAAATCAAATTACAGATCATAGCGAAATAGAGTTTTGGACTTTTTAAGTTCATAAATCAATTTTATTCAGACAGAAAAATAACTTTGTACTTTCCTGAATAACTTTTTGATAGAAACATTTATTTGCTGAAACGTTCCTCCATAAACGAGGTACTTAAATATAATAATAATTAAATCATGTAAGGGGATAGAAAATATTTCAAAACAAATTTTTTTCATAAAAATTTTGATGAAATCGCAGTAAAAAATGTACCCTGATCGAGACGAAAATTTTCAATTTTTATGTGCATCTAAATTGAAGAATTTAAGAAATTGAAGCGAATTTAATTGTTCCAGAGAAATTGAAAAGAATCCAGAGAATACAAAAGACTTAGATAAAATAAAATATAGAGTGTTAATCACCAGTTTCAACCTTTAAAAAGCTTGATTGGTTAATTTTTGATTTCCATTCGAAGTTTCATGAAATTTTTTTTTATATCTAATTTTGAATTTGCTTTTGAAGCGTGGCGAAGCAGAAACTAAATGCGACAAAATTTAACTCGTTCACAACCCCAGAATATCAATTTTGAAGTAATATATTACGATGGACAAGAAGATCAAACCAAAGGAAGAGCCGGAATACACAGGATTGTATGTATTCAAGAGAAACACATAGCTCTTGTACAGGAGCCAAGTTCTCCATTTGTAGGACCTGTTAGGCCAAAATTATCTGATGCAAAAGATGTTTCTACCTCAATATCCGAACTTATAGCTAGGACTAATTCAAACGCAGTAGGACCAACTTTCGATATTCGAAATCTTTGCGTTAAAGTCTGCGATGGTGCTATTGTAAATACTGGTTGTAAAAATGGAATCAACGCGAGGATTGAAGAATTGCTAGCAAGATTTTTACAGTCGTCAATATGCCTAAGACATACCAATGAGCTTGAACTTCGAAACCTCTCTGAAACTAGAGGCGGCGAAACCTTGGGTCCAAAAGCGTTTTCGGGATTTGTAGGACAATCGCTGAAAAATTGAGAATTGTTGCCTATTACTTAGAGTTTCTAGTTATATCATATAAAGACATAGAGCAAATTCTGATCAGAGTCCTAAGCTTTGATTCTGTACATACCTGTATTAGTACTGATCACCAATACTTACGCGAGACATGGACAGCTGTTGCATCAGGAAAATACCCAGATAATCTGGCCGATATCAATTCTGGAATGATGGTGCACTTGAGATTTCTTAATACTGCGAGTAGAATTTTGAGGAAATACATTGTCACTTATGATCCTTGCTTTGAGCTGATCACGGTGGCTCTTTTATTTTCCGAGTTTACGTTTCCATGTGGTTCACCATCAAACTGCTGTTTCCTACTGTTTTCTTACAATGCGACGGTTATTTAGTAAAACTGCTTTTTGAACTTCTGCCAGTACCCTAGTGACTCCTAAATGTTTGAGATTTTGAGTGCATTTTGCGTGCGCACTGTCTATAGCCGAAATCACAATAGGATTAGTAAATGTGAGTTTCACATTCAACCGTATCATTAGGCCCGGTTGAGCTACACCGCCAAATAAGAAGGCGAACCGGCCAGCAGAACTTATCTGAAAATATGGCCCTTCAAACGGCTTATACACATAGAAAACTTTCAAACATTCTCACCGGCGATCTTTACATTCAATCATGGATAGAAAAAAAATCTTCGTATGCGAATGCCTTGAAATCAATGGGCATCGCCAAATACTATCCATAAATATGAAGATAATAAAAGTTCTTGAAATTTGGCATAAAACAATATTAATATTGACCAAATGAATTACATAATTAAATTATTAAATATGATTTTTAATATTAATATTAATATATTGTCATATTTTTAATCATAAGTTCGAGGAGTAGTAAATGTGTCATCACAAACATTTATTCAAAATGCACATTTGGCCGGCCTCTGTTTACATGTACAATACCTCTCAACAAATGCACATTTTATTTTATAAATAAAATAGATAAAATTTAGGCACAAATTTTTAGTATAACAATGAGTGAATTCCATGTCAAGTGATCACAAGAATTTTCATGCTTGAACGGGATGTGCGTGAAACTCAGTGGAATCAGTCCTTAGGTAGTGGAGAAAAACTGCAATAAACATTTTCGAAAAATTGCAAAAAATGGTGAAGGTATGAGACTTCGAAATTTTTTGTACTCTTTTTTCGGAAGCATCATATCTTTGATTCTAATTAACTGATTTAGCTTTTCAGGGTCTCAAATTTTTTGTAATGAGGAGTACTTTTAAAGAAAAAAAACTCAGAAAAAAATTTGACTTTTTTTGCAAGCTCCGAAAACAAAAATCGCTTTTTTGAAAACACTACATTTATATTTTTAAAGTATTTTATTGCTTTACAAGTTTTGTGAATTTCATCGTGTGTCAGCCAGTAGTTAAGGAGAAAAAAAATCAAACGCAACGTCCTGCGTGACGAAACTTCGCGGAATAGTGTGGAGGTCGCCTGCCACGACGCGGCGGTTCCGGTTCTGCTCGCCTTTCACATTGTTGTCATATTGTCGCGATTCGCACTTGTTTTCCGCTGGTGTTTACACTTGCAGGAAACACGCGTGAACCTGAATGGTGAAGCAGTGTGCATCACATTAGCATTCTGCCCGCAGACTTGACCACTTCGTCAAGTACAAGCGGTGAAACGAGTTCGTTTTACTTGACATTCTCGATTTTAGCTGAAACTAATCATCATGCAATCCTGCTCATGACAATTGAATTAATTTCACGAGTATTCTTGGTTGGTATCTAGTTGTTGTTTCTTTATAGAAGTAGAATACCGTCGACTGTATTTATACCAGCGTTCTAAGATGTCGTTCTTCAATTATCGATAAATATTTATTTTATTATTTCCTGTATTTTTCACTGAAATTGAGTCTTTGTTCGTTTAAAAATGCCCTTTAATAGACAATGTTGAAGATTGTAATCTTTTGGCCAATTTCATCATCACTTTATGCAAAGAAATCTGAGAAATGTTCCACAAAGTATTCGTAACAAATTTTCACTTCTTACAAAAAGGATTTTATTTGCGGCGAGTGCCGTGAAAAGTTACGTCAAGGGCAAACTTCTTGTGCTTCTATTGGAATGTCAAACGTAGACAAAAAACAAGCCATTTTATCACTAAATACTTTAATGCGAAATCTCGGAGGTGAATAGATAGATTTTTTAGAGTTGAAAACAAAGCAACAAAAGAAGGACGAGTTCAAAAAAGTCTGTGAAACCATATGTTCCAAGCTTTTTGATTTTCCAAACGTTTAAAGTGGAGATGATGTAATTGTAGATAATTTAAAAGATAACTTTGAGAAAGCTGAGTCAAGCAAGAGGAAGCAAATTAAAATTTTGACGAGTTTACCGAAAACATGGCCAATTGGAAAGAAAAAATCTCTATTTGCTTCTTCCAATCGTATGATTCGTGAAGCCAAGCAATTTCTATAATTGGAGGAGTTTTTGTCTTCTCCTGATCAAAAAGTAGGAAAAACTTGACCGAATAAGAGAGTAATGTGCGTTAAAGATTTTTATAGAGATGGTGGCAACATTCGTTTAATGCCAGGTAAAAATGATTGTGTATAGGTTAAGGTTGATGGAGAAGAAACCAAAGTTTAGAAGCGTTCATTCTTATGCAATTTAAGAGAACTTTATGCGGCCTTTAAACATATTTATTCAAATGAAAAAGATGGATTCTCAAAGTTTGCAGAGTTGAGACCAAAAGAGGTTGTCTTAGCTAGAACAAGTGGCACCCACAATGTTTTTGTTTGCGTTCCTCACCAAAATGCGACGCGTATGTTTCTTGGTGGAAAAATCGCAGCATTAGTCAAATCTAATTCTTTGCAATTTGCAACCCCCAAGCATTGGGCGCCTCAATCGATTTGCAATCCTGCTCAAATCAAGTGCTATTTCAATGAATGTGAAAGCTGCCCGGGTAATGACAATCTGAAGGCTTTTTCAGAGGAAGCATACGCAGCAACTTTCATTGAACAAATCACGTTCAAACAATAGTTTACTACAGATCGATCTGATCTAGATACTGTAATTGAATCAGTAGATAAAATCGTGGATTTTTTGAGTGACATTTATTTAATCTATTTCTATTTATTTATTTCTGATTATTTTATTTATACTCGTATATTCCGATTTATTGTATATTTATATTTATAAAAACACGATTTTATCGCCACATATAAAAGTTTGCATCTCAAAGACACGAAAACTAATTTAAAAGTAGGTGAGCTTCTTATTCTTCTAGATTTTGCAGAAAATAATTGTATTGATTATCAAGATTCTTCACAAGGACATCACTGGTCAAAAACACAACTAACTATTCATCTTTTTGTGGTTCACTATAGTACACGTGAGGTGGAATTAAAACACATAAGCTACGCTGTCATATCAGACATGAAAGAACATAACACGATTGCTCTACATCTCTTTCAGAAAAAGACATGCAACTTCCCATGGTAAAGGACCTTGCGATGGTATCGTTGAAAGGGCAGCTGCCAAAGCAAACCTGCAAAATCCGTACGATAACCAAAATCACTAATCCTCGAGAAGTGTTTCAATTGGGCTAAGTGAAACTCCAAGGATATCCATGTAGACTTCTGCAGTAGTGAAGAATATGAAGCGAAAGAAAATTTATCAAGCAAACGATTCAAGAATTCCATTACGATTGATGGAACGCAGCAAATCCACGCTGTTATTTCAATTTCCAAAGCAGAAGTTAAGACGAAAATTTTTTCTAATTCAGAAGATTTTAATGTGGCAACTGTTTTAAGAACCACTGAAACAAGAATTCGTAAACCGCGCAAGATTGCTCGCGCGAATTAGGAAGTCCGAAAACCTTCTGACTGTGCACTAATAACTAAGCCACAGTGCGACCCGCCGTTCTAACACGCTTTGTCATGCAGGACGTTGAGTTTGAATTTTTCTTCCTAAACTGATGGCTGGACCACGCTGAAATTTACAAAACTTGTAAAGTACACGTAGACCTTCATTTTACAAAAAAATTTATCAAAATATATTCAGCAAAGCGATTTTCGTTTTTTGAGTTTGCGAAAAAGAGTTAAATTTTTTGTATAGTTTCTTTTTGTATGAAATCACGTCTTATAACAAAAAATTTGAGACACTGAAAAGCTAAATCGTTCAGTTAGAACCAAGGGTATGATGTTTCCAGAAAAAGGTACAACAAATTTCAAAGATCCATATCTTCACCATTTTTCGGAATTTTTCAAAAATATTAATTGTGATTTTCGTTCACTACTAAAGTATTATATTGCAATTCATTATCTACATTATTATAGTCCTTCATTCCTATCGAGTTCGAAGCACTCGCATGTGAAACTTGTTCGCTTTCCGTAATTGAGAAATCTATTTTAATTTAATGGTATTCCAGCGCAATACTTGGCAGCGTTTTTTACCTCCTCTTTACTTTATGCCTAAGCTCGCTATGCTCATGAATCTTGGCTGCATAGGTTGACTGCAAGTCCCGGTTAAGTCGACACGCTATGTGATGATATAAACCTCACCTCCATTTTGCTCACGCATCATGATATTTGTTCGATTGGCTCGGATATAATGATCCATCTGAATAATAAAATCCCAGTATAAGATGTAGTCTTCACTCTCTAAAACAGGCACTGGAATGTATCTATAGAAAGGCATCGATTCTCTTAAGAGTTATAGTCTTAGGGTGAGCTGTAAGGCCCGCTACATCATTAGGCATGTGCGTATACTCTCTCTGAGCCATTACGCGACAACCATCAATAATATGCTCAATGGATTCGTCGGTACCAGTTATGTATACAGTTGCTTGACATTTAAAACGCCCCAACCTCCTCGGTTTCTGGACAGGACTACCCTTCCAATCACCGCATTACTGCGGTGCATTTGATGATTGGTCATTCCATCGCGGATCGTTCTGCTTATTCTTACAAGCTCGGTGTTCGACCATTTGATGAGCTCAAAGGAGTATATAAGGACTAGGATGGCACAAGTGTTGACAGCTCTGATTTTGTTAACCGTGTTGAGAGCACTCTCTGGATCCAATCTGAGTCTTATATTGAAGGTTGTGATTTGGCTGTTCTTAACTATCCTGAGCTAAATATCCTTATACTCAAACATATCCAGATATTTATAAGACTTACCCTTAGCCATTGCCTCAAGATGATCCTCGTTCTCGTCCTTCAATTCTGCGGTTCCTAATTCTCCACTCATTACATGCACTGTTCTGCACTTATCTAGTCCAAGCTTCATGTAAATTTCATTGCAAACTGCTTTTTCACATCGATCACTTGCTGCAGTTTCTGGTTTGAACTAGCGTACCGTTTAAGGTCGTTTACGTACAGGAGATGGGTGAGTTGATGACCACCCTCGTTATCATGTACTCTGAACACACGAGACATGCTATTTAGTGTTTTGCTCAATGGATTCAACGCGCAACAGAACCATGATGAAATAAGGGAGTCTCCTTGAAAGAAACCTGTCGTAATGTGAATTAACCAAGTGATGCTTGGTTGCACATGATCAAAATACTCAATTTTTGTTCCCTAAAGCATCATCGCACGACGTAAGAAGTCGATGATACGTGGGCAGATCTTGTAAGCTTTCAAAACTGCAAGCAAATAGTCATACGGTACCGAAAAGAACGCTTGCTTGTAGTCAATATAACCCATGTGCAAGTTACTTTGATGTCTTCTAGCTTGCGTCATGGCCACAGCGTTAATGGTGACTACACCTTTACTGCCCTGCATGTGTTTGCAACATCCTTTTCGTTTTTCTGTTGGGATATGATTCTCCTCGCAATGAGAGTAGACTCTACCTGCAATTATGGCTGTAAGGCACTTATTAATCGTTGGGAGACAGGCTATTGGGCGAACTTCACATGGATTTTGAGCGTCTGATTTTTTAGGCAACATATACGTGGTACCTTGAGCTTAAAGCCTATCATCAGGTCTGGTTGTTTGATGAACTTTTGGAAACACCTTGTCAAAGCAGGATACACACTGTTCAGGTACTTGTACCAGAAATCGTGCACTATGTCCGGACCTGGGGCCTTCCAGTTACTTGCCCTTTTCAAAACCGCTGAAACCTCGGATTATGCGATGTTAGTAGGTTACATTACAGGGTTATTGCTTGCGCTTTGTTTCTCCAGTTGGAACCACACAGCTCCTAAGTTGCTTCTGTTGATTATTTCCCAAACACCCGACCATTAATCAGCCATGTCTTCAAATCGAGGAACTTTGGTGCCTTGCTGGATATTTTGCTCTTTACTTACTTCACGATAGAAGCTTCTTTCATCCACATGAAAGGTTCGATTTTGCTGCCTCCTTGCGCTACACTTATTGTACCGACGCAAACGAGCAGAAAAAACATCAAGTTTCTGCTGTAGAGAGTCTATAATCTCATCCAATACATCCGGTGCTAATATCTGAATGTTCCGAGGATGGATGATTTTAGTCAGATGGCGTGTCAGCTTTCTGGTTCCTTCGCTTTCTTGTATTGAGTTAATCGACCAATTTGCTCCTCGCTTCGCTGACATCCATATCTATCCTGATTCCCCATGGTGGATCTCGCTCCTTTCTTGGGGCAAAGACTGCACTTGTAGACCTAGTTCTACAGCCCAACGTTCTCAAGACTGTCAGAGCCGCACAAAACACAAGAGTTCGCACCTGTAATGCAGACAGTTCTGCGTAAAA
This sequence comes from Melikaiella ostensackeni, assembly GCA_032362435.1. Lineage (NCBI taxonomy): Eukaryota > Metazoa > Arthropoda > Insecta > Hymenoptera > Cynipidae > Melikaiella > Melikaiella ostensackeni. The sequence goes on from JAUMHM010056124.1 coordinate 12,156, forward strand.
TGCATTGGCGAAACCTTGTTGTTTAGGTGCCCTATCAATGCACGCAGCTTCCTTGTAATGAACAACTTTAGCAGAGAAAGACTTTGTGTTAATTCTACATTCCTTAACTTCAGTGATATTCACAATCTCCTGCAAATACAAAATTACATGGCCCGCGCTTATCCACGCACACATTCCCGTCAGTTTCACATAAACTGTCGTCCATCTAACGCGAGTTTCTGATTTGTTAGTCTTTGATTCTTAAGTACTCAGGAATTACGCATCAACAAGTTTTTTTTGTTACTTTCTTTGATTTCGTTGTTATAAGGAATTTAAAAAAATAAACATTTCTTTATAACTTGACACCGTAGAACTACAAGGTACTATATATCAAACTGGAATAAATAAGAAACGTGCCGGCTCCTTTGAAAATTGTTACTAATTAGTGGTATTTTTTACTATAACTGTAGTAGAATGTTGAAAACTACTAAGAGGTACAGGTATATTAAAATACAACTAATAATTAGTAGAAACTTTTACTACAGTAAATTGGTGATCATTTTTTTAACCAATTCAGATCTAGTCTAAAAATTGTAACACCCGATATAGAATTTACGGCTTTTTTTAGATGCCGTATCAAGTATTGCATGTGGAGCATTAGGTATTGTGAAATTTGAAGTTCAAGTATTTGGATATCTTCAAAAATGAAAGTTTTCTTGCTTTTCGACTATGAGATGAACAACTAAATGTGTTATTATATTATATTTTCATATCCCAATTTTTGCTTTGGAAATTGTATATTTTTCACGTAGCTTGATGACTTAAACAATTAACAATGAAAAATGAAGACACTACAAAAATGTACGAGTATGTCTCACATTCAAGCTCCAAGAATTAACCCATAGTAAAACCGAAATTTTTGAATTGAATTATTTTAAATTTAGAAATGGTCTTAACTGAAAAGTTTTGAACCTGAGTGCTTGAAATTGTACAATTTCAAAATTATGCTAGTGTTAAATAAAGTAATTACAACGGTAATATGAGTCATCTCGTTTTTTTCAACACACTGGTTTTCTAATAGGTATGCAAATTTGACATGTCTCCATAAAATAGAATTAAAGAATTGTTTTCTGCTTCGATTCTCTAATTTGAGAAAATTGAAATGTTGGCAAATCTATTGCCTTCATTTTTATATTCTCACTCATATATGGAATCATCCAAATTTTTGATCTCTAGTTTCCAACGGATCTTTACGTTTCGGCACTCACAGGGTCCGAAAATCATAAGAATTTCCAGTATTGTCTGTATGTATGGATGTATGTTTTTTTTTCATTTTCGTAGGTAAGTATAAAATGGATCATGCAGACCAACGGACCCGTACCTGTCGATAGTGATACTTGTCGATAGCTTCTAGTGCATTAGAGAATGCACTCGAAGCACCTCCTGGATCTCTGGAGCACTAGCCTGCAACCGCCTTTGCATTACTTCAGGGTAGGTCCTGTTTCGCTGATCTACTACGAGTGTCCCCCTTTCAGCTCTTCGTGTCTCTACATGACTGGATGGGTTATAGCTCGGGCCCTCTTATCCTCTTCTTTTTTCTTAAACACCTTGGTGATAAAGCTTATTACCGCATGCCAGTTCTCTTCGCTTTCCAACATCAAAGCGACCATACTCCCTTTTGTGAACGGTCTTCCGATCTTGTCTGTCCGACGCGCATGACGAACACTGGAACAGAGGAGATGAAGTTTGACAGCAGATACGCATGCGCAGTCGTTACTTTACCCCAAGCGTTCTGTTCTCACGACTGTTCTGCGCGGTACATTTCCCTTCAAACTAACCTCAGACGTGAGACGTGATCGACGCAATTTCATGAAAATTTCATGAAAACTCGAAAACCACACTCTTATGTAAAATATCATGTGTACCGAGAAGGCAAAGTCTTTGTACGGTCTCGCGTGTTTGCGATAGCTCACGCTCGGCCGCAAAAAGACTACTTCGCCTCCTGGGTGCACAATATACTATTAAAAATTTTCAATAGAAATTTCACAAAACTAGAAAAAACTATTCTTCTAACAATAGATCCAGAAATTTTAGCGTACTCTTTAGTAGACGCTAAAAATATTTTTTCCTCAGATATTCCTTACAATTAATAATAATCTTTGAATTCACTTATTCACTTTGTCCACATTGAAGCTGCTATGTTTCTGCTCGTTTTTCGCGTGTTTTTTGTCTTATCACTTTTTGTGCCATGCCAGTGTGACAGTTTATTAGTATACGTCAGTTTGACATCGTACGAAATTATTGTCTTCCCACTTGAAGCAACGTGAAGTTGTTCCCGTTCCATGGAAATGCTTTAGGGAAGAGTCGGGTAGCTCTGGCCATCGGGCAGCCCCGGAAACTTCACGTATTTTCTTAGTTATAGCAGTTTTATTGCAACATGTCACAGTCTGGTATGTGACTCTCAACTGGTATATAATTTTAATAACATAATTACCCTCCTGGAAGATGAGAGTAAGGCTGTTTGATTCACTGGTATGGTCAGTGATGGGTTATGGAGTAGAGATTTGGGGGTGGAAGGAGTATAAAAGGGTAGAAAACATGCAAGAGAGATTCCTGAGATGGGTT
>JAUMHM010056152.1:0-14758 GCA_032362435.1 Melikaiella ostensackeni
AAATAACTATTTATCAGCACCCTATTGTTGTCGTATCTGGTTAAGAGTGCCTGCCATGCTCTGTCGAAATTTTCAGCTGTCGTTGAGATGTTGGGAATTAATTGAGCAGGCTCATCTGTCAAACAGACGTTTAAAAAGTGTAATTTTTGCACCATTGGCAAAAGCTGGTCGTCACCTACCATAGAAATGAAAAGGTCTCGAAAGGAGGGCCACTCTGTCAAAGGTACGCGTATTTTTCGTAAGTTGACAGCTGGTGGCGATAGAATTGTCCCTTTAACGTTCGTAGCAGCTGTCTACAGCCCGACCGGTAATCTATAGTCACTTACCGGTTTGTACCGATTACCTGTTCATAGGCTCGGTGTATGTGTCGTTGAGTACCGGTCGCTCCCCTCACTCACAGCACTCCCGGGGTCGCTTCCACCTTCCCACACAATCAAGTTCTAAATTCAAGATGGCACGCTCTGACCATCACGTGTAGGATGCATTCTACTGTACACTGTACTGTGAGTACGCCTAGCCGGTGTGACTTAGTATAGTGTGACGTTGCCGGTGAATTACGAGTACCTGCTTACCCGCTGCAAGCGTCCCTACGCTCCTGCGTCGACGCGTTCAATCCCTTGACGGCAAAACACTTTTTAAAATTGTTACTAACCATTGCACTAACAACACTATAGCACTGTTAAACAAAATCCTGCTCGAAGGACCAAATGTGCGATTTTGCACTCAAAAAAGTCAACTGGTTCCGCAACAATGCCAAAAATAGCATTAACGTATACGTTATGAAAGAGGGTTCGTGAATAATTAACACTGTTTAAATCAAACAAAACGTCTATTTATTGTACCTTTAGTCACTGACTGAAGATACCTAGAAAGTTACATTCACTATTCGGAACACTTTAAAACAATTCAAGGCAAAAACTGCCATAATTCAAATTTGAACATAGAAAACTACGAGCGCAATGACAGAGATGGTTACCCGAGGCGTAGGTGGAACGGTTCTGAGCCTTCCCTAGTCCTACCTAAGTATTCTGGTCTAGTGGACGTTCAGGTGGACGAAAAGAGATCCAGGGCGGTGCACCAGCTGAGTGTCACCCGCGACCACGTGAGTAAGGAAGTTTCTCTTGAAATCTTGAACAGAGGATACTTTAAAAATTTTGTAGGTGAATCTGAAACTTGTTTCCTCTGAAACCTGATCCTTTCAGGGAATCTATTTCTTACCAGAAATAACACAGATCAAATAAAATACTCATCGTTAATTTTGTTATCATTTCAATGTTCCTGGAGTATGCTCATTCTGCTCATTAAACCGTACGAGTAATATTTAACGTTTTAAACCGGCACTTTTACGCAAAAAAACCATTTAGTACGCGTGAAAAATATTGGAACACAGTTGAGTTCATTGAAAAATAAACACGTGACAGTAACTGACATAATTTTTGAAAGTATTTTTTAGTCAAGAGCTGCGAAGCGACTTGGGCCCGGTTTTCGTAAAACTAGTTTATGCTGTGAGTGACGAAAATTCATATCCCTATTTAAAATGTAATAGGACACTTTTAAGAGGAGCGTGTTTGTCTAACAGAAGATAATTTCTTGCGTAAATCTAGAATTTTGTTTTCTTCAAAAACTGATGGTTTGGTGAATCAGTTTTTCACTGGAAATAACATGGAACAAATAAAATGCTCACCGTCAATTTTTTTATTATTTCACTGTTTCTAGCGTATGTTCAGTCTGTTTATAAAACCGTACGAGTAATATTTTACGTTTTAAACTGGCACTTTCACAGAAAAAACCATTCACTACTCGTGCAAAATATTGGAACACACTGTAAAATATTGAACAATAAACGTGTAGCAGAAATTGAGATAATTATTCAAAATATTTTTAGTAAAGAGTTGCCAAGTGACTCCGTGCACTGTTTTCGTAAAACTAGTTTATGCTGTTAGTGAGAAAAATTTAAATCTATATTTGAGATGCAATATGACACTCTTACGAGGCTCGTCTTTGTCTAATAGAAGATAATTTCAAAATTTTGTGCGCGAAGCTAGAAGTTTGTTTTCTCTAAACAGTGATGCTTTTGGGGAATTAATTTTTTACCGGAAATAATATAGAAAAGAAAATACACATAGTTGATTTTGTTATCATTTTAATGTTCCTAGAGTACGTTCGTTCCATTTATAAAACCGCACCAGTAATATTTTATGGTTGAAACCGGTTCCTTCACGGAGAAAACCATTTACTGCTTGTGTAAAATATTGGAACGCACTTGACACACGAGACCATGAATTGGGTTATAAAGTATTTAAATTTCTTCAGGGAAATTTTGAGTTCCGAGGAAGTATCTGTAGGCTCAAAAAAATTGTAGTATACACTACCGACGGAAAGTGTGGGTACTTTTCCATTGACCGTTTGAAAATTTATACTTTACTTCAAGGGTGAATATCCGTGCAGAATGTGAATCTACGTCTTTGTAGATAGGACAGTTTGAAAGTTTAGAAAATTTTTCCTTGATTCCGCCTGGGTTGAAATGACTAATGAATGAGTGAATAAATATGTAGCTCCAAAGTCCAAACTTTTTTTAGCAAAATTAATATTGGGAAATCTGGTGGTGTTAGGACGCACTGTGTTCCTACCGAAGGAAGGCGATGGCCTGGATTAATTACCAGAGAGCTTTTGATTGAACCTCCCATGGATTCATCATCTGTCTGTTGGAAAGCTTGAAGGTCGATCCACACATAGTGAAATTCATAGAGAGGTTGATTTACTATCTTATCTGGAAACAATCGTGTGACAACTAACAGCTTCACCTTCCAGAGGGGCGTCTTTCAGGTGACACCTTGAGCTCTCTCCGCTTTCGCAGTACATTTTTGTCACTTGCACTTTTGCCCTTGCATTGCGCAATTCTCATGAGTACCTCTGCAGCTAGACTAATAATCGCGAGCATAAGGTTACTTATATATTTCATATCGATGACTTAAAGATCTATGCTTCTGCAACACAGCATCTCAAGGATGCTCAAAAGAGCGTCGAGGGGTACATAGGAGAAATTGGTGTGGACTTTGGATTGGACAAGTGTAACAAGATTCATCTAAAGCGAGGACGACTTGCTAGCGTTCGCGATGACCCTGGGCTCGTGAACAGAAATGTTATTAGACACCTTGGCGTTTCAGAGAGTCGCATTCAGGGTATAACATCAGTGAAGGAGACTTTTGAAATCACATACAAGCGTCTCCTTCGACAGATTTGGTCTTCCAATCTGTCGGCGTTGAACAAAATATCTGCAACTAACATGTTTGTCGTCCTGGTTCTACTCTATTCATTTTGGGTGCTTCTATGGACGAAGTACGGGCTCACGGTCCTCGATATCGCCACATGCAGAAGAGATTGCATATCAACTCGTTCGTTTCGCGCTTATACATCCTGCACCGTGAAGGCGGGCGTGGTCAACTAAATATCCAGTGTCTTCATGACGGAATTATCTTAGGTACAGCTCTCATTGCGGCAAATGGAAGAGATCCACTCCTGAAAATGTTCAGGAACCACGAGATGATTGGCAAAGGAGCGTTCCTCTACGAATCCGCGGAGCAGGCGGCCGAGACCCTTGGCCTGGATCTCAACATTAGAAGTGTGGAAAGTGCATTACTATATCTAGATGCCTCACACCTTAAAGCCCGAGTAAAGGAAGCAGAGGTGAACAACTTCCTCGAACAGCTCCGCGACGAGAAAATTCACGGAGACCTTCACATAAATGTAAAAAAATCAGTCCTTGTCGACTGAGCTAACGTTTGCTTTCTTTAAATCATCCGGATCTTATTCTGGCCCAGATGGTTTTCTTCTCGCGTATCAGGACGGTGTCATTTCCACCTTAGTATACCGTAGCCGCATTTTACGTCAAGAAGTTCCCAGGAAAAGGTGCAGAGCGTGTCATGCACATTCTGAGCACCTATGGCACATCTTATCCGCGTGTCCCACTCACGCGGGAACGATGTATCTCCTCCACAGTCACAATGCGGCCCTAAGAGTGCTTCATTACCATCTTTATCACCCTCAAGGTGTTACTGCGACCCTGCCCTAATTATCGGCTCCGGCCGACAGCAACGTCGCAGTCAAGGAGAATGAAAAGGCAAAGAGATATCGAGACCTTATAAGGGAGTTGCAGCGAATGTTCCGAGAATATTCGGTCAAAATCAGTGTTATTGTCATCGGCGCTCTCGGAGGTGTGACGCCACCACTAGTTCGTAATCTTCAATTCATACCCGCGTGCGAGAAACATGATAAGGCACTTGCGAGATGGATTTAGAGAACTCTTATTCTTGGATCATTTCGTGTCTTCAAGACCAATTTTTTTCCAACTTTATATATATATATAATTAAAAAATTGGCTAAAGCCGAGAATTCGATAACAAACATCGTTCGTTTCTCTTTGTCAAGGAGTACGATGTCAGGCCTCGAGTGTGCAACGTTTAGCTTGAAGTCGAAATTCTAGTCAATTTTGCACAACTGGTTCTGGACAATTGACTCTATCTCTCTGGGTGCGTTCGGCACGCGAAATGAAACCCTTTGTGCCTGAATTCAGTCCGGATGATTCAAGGAAAGCAAACGTTAACTCTATCGACAAGGACTGATCTTTTACATTTCTGTGACAAGTTTTCGTGCATTTTCTCGTCGCGAAACTGTTCGAGGGAGTTATTCACCTCTGCTTTCTTTACTCGGGCTTTTAGAAGAGAGGCATCTAGATCGAGTTATGCACTTTCCTCACCCACTATTTGCGGATGAACCTTCTTGCTTTCAACGAACAAATGATGAGTCTATGGGAGGTTGAATCGAATGCTTTGTGGTAATCAATTCAGGCCATCGACAGATTGCGATTGTAGGCTGCAGCATCTTTGCAGACCCGTCTGTCGATTAGCAGGTTTTCCCGACAGCCTGCTACGCCTCTTTTCGATCCACGTTGTTCGTAGATTTCTCTCCTTACAGGTCCAGTCGCCCGAACAATCCTGTCGTTCAGAATAGCTATGAACTCCGTAAATCTCTTTTCAAAAAGTCTCTACCTCCTCAGACGTGAGTGAATTATTGGCAGAAACAGGGGGATCGCTGAAGAGGCGCGATGGGACAGTGAGAAACTGTTGATTCTCCCTGACCCATCCCTTCCTCTTCTGTATTCTCTTCCTGGCGTTAGATAACACCCTGTTTTGTCAAAAATGTGCTGCTTGATGGTCAGCAGCTTTGACTTGTTCAATGTATGATGGCGGATCCTCAGTTCGTGAGCGAACTCTTGGACCCTTACCGTAAAAGGCTTACCAGATGTTATGTATTCAAGACGCACTGAATACGGGACGCGTTCTGTCTAGCCCAGCCAATTTTCTCTCTCTCTCTCTCTCTCTCTCTCTCTCTCTCTCTCCGGCGGAAATGACCTACTCGCCTATTTTTTGAGCTGGGGCGAAAGTGCCTCAATCTTTATCATATTAACATCAAATTCTTTTACTCATAATAGCACAAAAGCTAATAAAATTCTACGTCTTCTAAGCCCAGGTTGAATGCAAAGCATCAAATTCATAAAAAGATATTACAAAAAACTGTAAATTTTGATATTTTCGAAAAATTGGAATAGCTCTAAAAATAGTTACCATTTTTCCAATTTCTCCTGCTCATTTCAAAGGTGAGTCTTCGTAGCATTTTGCTAGATCATTAATAATTTTTTTATAATTCTTTCTTCAGATTCTACCCTTTTTTGAACTAACTCTGACCCTAGGGCACGATTGAGGGGGAAAACTCTACAAATATCTAAACAATCCAAAAATATACTATAGAGACTTATCTTTAAAATGAGCTCGTGAACTTTCAGAAGTATAAGTTATTTTCAGCGTTATTTTAATTTTTTGAAAACGTTAAGATTTTTTTTTTACAATATTTCTTTATATATTCACATTTTGCCTTCAACTTAGACTCATCAGACGCAGAATTTTATTACCTTTAGTGGTGAAACGAGGTGAAATTTTGATTTTAATATTATCAAAATTAATTCGCTTTAGCAATATCTCAGAAAACAGGCGCGTAGATAATTCCTGACTGTAGTGTACATATATAATTGAACAAAAATTAATTTTAAGTCTTTGGAGAGGGTCTCGATTTTTTAAACAGCGCTGAGGAGATCTTTATATTTTAATCTTATTTTATAATGATGTCGAATATTAACATAAATAGTATCAACAATTAAGTTAACAATATAAATTATTAACTTATATTCTACACATTCAATAGTTTACAGATGTCTTTAAGTAACAATGTATATAATATAAAAAATAAATCCATATTGCTGAGGGCTTGGGTTATGGAGGGTATGGAGGGTATAGGACGATTTCTGACGCAGCGGCGGTTCACGAAAAGTTCTATCTCAATTTCAATTAGGAAATGGTTGTATCTGATGATTCAAATAAAAAGGTGGTATCTGGGGATACCTCTCTAGAGGGTGGTATCTAGGAATTTCACGCTGAAAGATGGTATCTAAACAAATCGTTTTCAGATTCTTATCAAAGAAGGTATTAGTTTAGTGGGAAAATTGAATTTTGTGGATTTCATCAGATCTCCACGTTTTTTGAGCCGCTGAGTGGGAAAAAATACTTTCAGTAACATCCCTAACCCTGTCTCGGAAGACTCCCCGATGACTCGTCATAAAAATACTTGAGGTCACACATTTAACCCTTTCCAAAGTATTGCGGGAAGCGGGAAGGCACACGTGTGACTGGTCACAGAAATGCATTTAGCTACCCAACCAAAACCTTACCGAAGTTTTGCGAGGGGCGAGATGGCACCCCTGTGAATGGTCACTGTAATACTTGAAGTCACACGCCTAACTCTTTTCAAATTTTCGCGGAGGCAGGAAGGAATTCCTATGACTGGTCACAGATATACCTGAAGTTACATCCCTAACCCTTTCCAAGGTTAGGCGGGGGTGGGTAGGCCCCTCTGGTACTGGTCACAGAAATACTTTTATTCACACCCGTAATCCTTTCAAAATTTTCGCGGGGGGCTTGAAGGAACCTTATGACTGGTCACAGAAATGCTTGAAGTCACACCCCTAACCCTCACCAATGTTTCAGTAGCAAAGAAACAAGTCCCCAGTAATGTGTCTTGGGATGTGTACCACTTAAGGCTGCAAAGAAACCAGTTCCTGAGAATGTGTCTTGGGACTTGTACCACTTAAGGTAGGAAAAAACTAGTCCCCAAGAATATGTCAATGTTATTATTGAGTTTCGATTTGTGAATATCATTGGCTCTAAATAAATTATTACTATCGACTGAGGTCGGAATTAAGTTTAATATTATGTGATGAAATTATGCCATACAAAAGTACATTCCATCAGAACTAAACTGTATAATATTAGTATTTTATCACCCCATTCACAATGGCTATCTTTATTTGAAAAAATAATAATTGATTGCATCAGAAAACTCAACCTTTCCAGATCAGAGATAAAAGCTAATCTTCTCTCTTTTTTTTCGATTTTGCATTTTTTGGACGTTCATTTGAAAGTCCAGAAGATTTCATATTTTTTAATTTATCCGCCTTGATATTTTATTGTGACACTTTAGAGTAAACGGCTTCATCTGCATGACTATTATCTAGATAATCGTCGAGCTTGCTCATAACCGAGTTACTGCGTTTCCCTGCGTTATCTGCCTCATCAATTAAAAAATTGGTTTGTATACGTATCGCTTTGTTATGAGCCCCGAAAATGACGCATTTACGGGGTACTTTGAAATATATTTTTCTGACCTGCTGAGGCTTAAAGGAATAAGACACATTTTGAGCATAATCGAAAGAAATAAGGAGACACGACGAATTTTCTTCCGTTAGTGATTGATTCACGTTCGATTCTGTTTCGGTTCTGAAGAGATTGCAATATACTCTCTTTTTCCTTGTCCTCTCTGAATGTTCGATAGCAATATTAATTTTTGAAGCTTTATCTTCGTCCGATAAGTTTGCAGATCGAGCTATTTCCGAATCATTTTTTTGACATGTATCGTACAGATCATCCGTAGGTTTCATAGTCGTGATATAAGGACAGTTAGTATTCCAAACTCTCTTAAAAGTGACGAGAGGAATTCCTCTTATCCCCGCGTCGTTTTTAGCAACACCATTGTACTCATTGTAGACTGAAACTTTGTTTTCAATGGATGGATGTTTCATAACGTTGGAATCGCGAAACTGTGGCATGCGACCAAGCAATGAAATTGATGTTTTTCTGAAAAAGTTTTAACAAACAAAACTACATTTTTAATATCCATTGTTGATAAAACGGCTGATCTGTGCGGTACTTTTTGACATAACTTATGTGTTCTAGAAACAACCCCGTGGATGTTGTAATGGGTCTGTAAATTTTTGTACCTAGTTTCTCCAAGATCATATCACGAGTCACCTCGATAAAATTATCTTCGCGTGAACTACTTTCATCACTGAAACGATAAGTATTTTCAACATTTGAAGGGTCAGGGAACAAAAGAGGCTATCCTACAATTTTTTTGAAATTGACTTTTACACATTCTTGGACTCCTTAACCAAACGTCATTTTGATGATGTAAACTAAAAAAAATTATTAAAATTTTTTTCATTTTTTAAAAATTCATCAAAGTCAGTCAAGATCCTAACCTACGGGGTACCGAGCGAACAAAAGGGCCGAACCCAGCATTGCATCTTATGGAAAAACGATTTTTTCATTCGGTTCGTCTAGGTTTAAAACTACTATATAGGTATTTGGTAACATGTAGCGTGACAAGGATATGTCGAAGGCTTTGGAGAAACCAATCGCAATTGATTTTATTGATTTTACATCATATGTTGCACACGTTGATCCAAAAACAGAGCAAGGTAAATAAACATTGTTAGGCTTTTTGTTTTTCATTTTTTTTTCAGCTATGGAATTTCGAAAAATTTCAAACAAGCCTTTGTTGAGTGAAGTTTCACGATCATTTTGGTATTTTATTTGTCGCTCTAGGTGAGAAATCAGTGGAGTTTGCCGCGAAAAAAATCGAGCGTCGCGAGATGCGGCGACAGGGCCTTAAGTACGTGACGGCAAAGGGAAAACGCGTATTTGCAAAAAAACCGCCTCTTGTCGATGTAAGTAAGAAAAACTTGATCCAGTTATCACGATGATACATCTTTACGAAAAATCGTGTAAATGCAGAAATGTTGAAACGGGTACCATTCCAAAATTTCAAAAAATTCTGATTAAGAAAATTAATTTATCAACAAATTTATTGTGTATCATAGATGATAGAGATCGTTCATATCAACAAATCTAAGATTCGATAATTAAAAAACGTGGATTCGAAATCTGACAATTCAGGAATCCTGGGATTGGAATTTAAAATTTTTAAAGATTGTAATACTCAAAATTCTGAAATGCAAAAAATTCGGATGAGAAAGTCTATGAACAGAAACATTTGGAAGTTGACATTCACAAAATCGAGAAATTCAATTCATAACTGTAAACATATAAGAAGTTTTGAATTTCAAGACCGAAAGCATCAATAAATCAACAATATATTAACAATAAATTGATTGATAACAATGTAAAATATGAAGTTTGCAAGACGAGCAAAATCAATAATAATATAATAAAAATAAAGTATCACTCAATATAATAGAAAAAGTTCAGAAAAATGTACTAGATAACAAATAATTAATTATTCACAACAAAGCAAATATATCCACTGAAAAATTATTATTGAATTGGCTAGTATTCATTCATAGAATTGCACCGTAGATCACGCGGCACTAAGCCAAGTGAATGCTTGCTGCTCGGGGTCAAGCTCATTTGTTCGCCGGTACCCCCTTGGGTTAGGCCCGTGCTTAACTTAGATGTCTCATAAATCGAAAACTGTCTGACGGATTCGCATGAAATTTATAAGAAAAACTTTCAAGAGTCGAGATTATCGATCACACTTACCCGACATAATTTTTTCGGTAATCTCGCAAAACACAATCGTTTTTCTTGCGTCCTGGAAAATTTGGAAAAACGGGGTTAGGCCCTTTTGTTCTCCGACCCTTCATTTTTTTATATTCTTCGTCCAAGTTTATCAGTATAAATACGCTTACAAATATTATAGAAACGATTTCCAACTTTTTAAAACTGAACTTCACTCAGCTATAAATGAATAATCCATAATAAAGAACACAGTCAAAAAGCACGTGGAACTGTTATTGTTTTGTTCACGTGTACCGGGGGAGAATGGATACGTTCGAGCAGGGAGAGGAAACTGCCCTATCTTTCCCCCCTCCCGTACTCAGCAGACTACTCCCGAACTCTGAGCCTCGCACAGACATGGTAATTGTAAATGTATAGGTAACGATAGAGAAGACTTGAACGTCCATCCAAAGGCCAATTTGAGAAGTCTTATTTTATGCAACATATTGAAGATAGAATTTTTCTGGCTCCACTAATTTAAAGATCCCGGAAAACCTGCAAGTGGTAATTCTTCGTCAAATCGATTTTGTTTTGCAATAACAATCCGCCGTATTGCATACGCCACTCTGAATTTAAAAATTTTTATTTTTCATTTGTAATCAACGACCCAAGAATCCCCGGAGTAGCAAGTTTTAATCAAGTCGGCTTTATTTTTACAATGTTGATACGATATTGTGGATCCGCCATTTAGAAATTAGGAATCTTAGTTTTGGATTTGAAGTCAGCAACCCGTAAAACTCCCGAGCATCAGTTTTCAGTCAAATCGGTCTTGTTTTGCAACTTCTATCCATGATTTTGAATTTTTTAATTTTGACTTTGGATCTAAAATCAGCGACCCGAGAAAATCCTTGAGCAGCCATTTTTTAGTCCAATCTGTTTCATTTTACAATTGTAGTGTATAATATCTGATCCGCTTTTTGGGGTTTTGACCTACGTTAATTCCCATGTCAGATTGAGATTGGACATGCGAAAATCTATATAAAAACATGTGTAGCACGTAAAATGTAAAATCTCGGCGTCCGTTTTATTCAATAATTCTCCGGTTTTGAGACAGCATTTCAAAAAACCGTCCACTGTGGGCCCGCGAAACCCTCATGTGTTTTGAAGACACGGAGCAACCTGAAAATGACAGCTTTCTGCATCCACCTCGCAAGTGCTTCAATATTTTTCTGGCACGCGGGTATGGCTTCGAGGTAACGAACCAGTGATGGCTTTACACCTCCGAGAGCACCGATGACATGGCGAGAAGTTAAAGTTCCAGTAGATTCGGCTCCTCTTGTCCTCTACAATTGACTTTATCTCCCTTGGAGTGTTCGGCAAGGCAGAGTCACATCCAACACCGTAAGAGTGACAAAGATGGTAGTAAAGCACTGTCAGGGTCGCATAATATTTGTAGATATAAGTTGTTCCCGCGTGAGTGGGACACCCGGATAGTATATGTCAAATTTGCTCAGAGTGTGCACAACACGCTCTGCATCTACCGCTAAGAACTTCTTGATGCAAATTGCGGCTACGGTATGCAAAGGTGGAAGTGACACCGACCTGGCACGCAAAGTTAAAACCCTCTGTGCCTGAATTCAGTCCAGATGATTCTCAAATCATCTGGACTTAATTAAAAGCCAACGTTAGGTATATCGACAATGACTGATCTTCTACATTTCTGTGAAAGTTTTCGTGCATTTTCTTGTCGTGGAGTTGTTCGCAGAAGTTCTTGATCTTTGCTTGCTTCACCTGTGGTTTCAGAAGCGAGGAATCTAGATGGAGTAATGCACTTTGCTTCTTTCTGATGTTAAGATCCAGGCCAAGAGTCTCGGACTCCTGATTCGCGGCTTTTGAAGGAACGATCCATTGATAATCATCTCGTAATTACCTACTATTACCAGGAGAAGATTTCTTCTGTTTGCGAGGATGTGAGCTGTATCCAGGAAAATTCGGTTATAAAGACATTGGAGATTCAGAAGTTTGTGCATGCCTTCACGGCGTGGGATTCATAAGTACGGAACGGACGAGTAGATATGCATGCTCTTCTTCATATGAATGATTTTACGCGTGGCGATGTCGAGGTCCGTGAGCTTGTACCTCGCCCATGCAATTACTCCAAACGAATAGAGTAGAACCAGGACGGCAAATAAATTAGTATCAGATATCTTATTCAACGCCGACAGATTGAAAGACCAAATGTGACCCACTTTCTGTGGATGAACCTTCAAGCTTTCCAACAGACAGTTTATTAGTCTATGGGAGGTTGAATCGAAAGCTTTTTGTAATGAATCCAGGCCATCGACATATCGCGCTGGTAGACTACGACGTTTTTGCAGACGCTCCATTTGATTAGTAGGTTTTCCCGAAAGTCTGCTACGCCTCTTCTTGATCCACGTTGTTCGTAAATCTCTCTTCACTCAAGATGTGAAGATCCGGGTCAGGTGTTAATATGTAGAAGTAAAATTCTTCCACCTGATTTTCTTGATACCATCTAGTACGGCAGCGAAGAAGTTCTTTGTGCCTCTCAGTGCTTCCTTTACCTCTTCGGCAGTGATTGGTGGGCATATCCTCGGACGCAATGATGTTCTTGCACAGCTCCTTGAAATGCATGATTTCCTCAGTCTCTTCAATAAATGGGTGTTGAATTTCGTGAATCTTTCTCCAAAAAGTCTCTACCTTCTCAGACTTTGGCGGTTCTTTGAAGAAACAGAGGCATCGCTGAAGTGGCGCCATGGGTCAACGAGAGACTGTTGACTCTCCCTGACCGGTGTCTCTCGCATTACAAAGTGTGCAACCGCGCCATGTAACCTCTGCGATCAGAGATAATGCTGGCATCGTGCAATCTATTGGATTGCTCGATGCCAGCATTATCCCTGAGTCGATCCATCCACTTAAGACGTTGATTGTCTCGCCGATTCGTCATCGTGATTCGATCCAAATGATTCACAGCACGCCGAACTCTAGGGTGATTGGAACTGTTGCCGACCCATTGTCGGGTGTTCTGCGCGTTTGATCATTTTTAACCGCATTCACAGTTCGGTTTGGTCTTGTCATAGTTGTTCCCACGAGGAGCTAGGGCAAGGGTTCGTCCATAAATTCAGAGTCACGCAAGCAAGGGTAAGGTTGCATACTCTAGGAGGTTGCCCGGTATCCCAGAGACACCGTAAACGACACCTCACCCAGGTGCCATTCAGCTTTCGGCACGGTTGTTTATGCCTCAGCTTGGGGGTTTTCCTTCGGGACCATCCATGGAAAATTGTCCACGATCAATTATTAACCTTTGTAACCGTACTCAGCAGAAACCCCCAGTATAGAGACCAACTATCTGCAATTTGAGGACGCGTTCGGTGGCTTTGCCATAGGCCCCAGGGGGACCTTGCGGTAGTTGTTTGACAAATTTTTCAACTTAACTTCAACTTTAATTATATATGCTGCATTCTACAAGCGAAATCTGTGAATGGCCTGAATTGATTATCAGAAAGCTTTCGATTTTACCTCTCATAGACTTATCATCAGTCTGTTAGGAAGCTAGAAGGTTCATCCACACATAATGGGATGGATAGACAGATTGATGCCCCTTTAGAGGACCAGATTCACTATCTCGTCTGGAAAACATTGTGTGACAACTAACAGCGTCATCTTTCAGAAGGGCGTCTTTCAGGGTGACAATATAAGCCCTCTCCACGTTTGCATCACAATTTTGCCACTGTCTTTCTCACAACGCAATTCTCGTGGGTACCTCTGCGGTGACCCTCATTATCGTTAGCATAAGGTCACTTATATATTTTATATGGATGACTTGAAGATCTATTCTCCTGGAGCAGAACAGCTCAAACGTGCTCTGAGGATCGTCGAGGGGTGCACGCGAGAGATTGGTTTGGACGTTAGATTGGACAAATGTGCGAAGGACGACTTGCTGGCGTTCTCGAGCACCCTGAGCTCGTTGACTGGAGTGCTATCAGACATCTTGGCGCTGGAGAGACCTATGGTCACAAATGCAAGAGATCATGTCCTGAAAATGGTCCGCACTTGTGAGATTATTGGCAACGGAGCGTTCATTCACAAAGCCGAGGAACAGGCGGCCCAGACCCTTTGTCTGGATCTTATCACCAGAAATGAGGAGAGTGCATTACTCCCTCTAGATTCCTCACTTCTAGAAGCCCGAGTGAAGAAAACAGAGGTCAACAACATCCTAGAACAGCTCCTCGACAAGAAAATGTACGAAACTTTTGCAGAAATGTAAAAGATCAATCCTAATCGACGAAGCTAAGATTTTCTTTCCCCAAATCATTCGGCCTTAATTCAGGCACAGACGGTTTCATTTGCACCAAGGACATATACCAAGGACACATATCATCTAAGTATCCCACTCACGGGGGAACGATTTTATCCACGGGTACATTGCGGCCCTAAGAGTTCTTTACTTGTGATCCGCGTTCTGAAAGATGCTAAGCCATCACTGGTTAGTGACCTTGAAGCCATACCCGCGTGTCAGAAACATGCTAATGCACTTGCGAGATGGATGCAGAGAGTTGGCATTCCCGGGCTGTGGTTAATTAACCAATTTTTCATTAAAAAAAAAAAAAAATTGGTCAAACAACCACCGCAGGGTCCCCCTGGGAGCGACTGTCATCCTAAAAATAACACCGGCTCCCAGTAGAACCGCGGTTAATCACACCCATGGCCACGCCTCACAACCGTGAGATGGGCGGCCACAGGGTACGGTGAAATCATGATGAAGGGCCGGCGAAACCATCGTGAGTCCTAAGGACACGAAGCGACCCAAGAATGACAGCTCTCTGCATCCATCT